>OVAY01003608.1:0-10350 GCA_900406395.1 Kernera saxatilis
GAAAGATAAGATATAATTTAACTTTTTGTTATTATTAAGTTAGTTTTTTTTTGTTAATAAAAATACGACATAAATTTCCTATCTTCTAAATTTTTTTCTAATAACAATAGTGTTTTATAATTAAGATATTTTCTGTATATTTTTTAATAGGTAACTACAACATAATTTCTTTTTTCCTAATTTTTTTAATAAAAAACTACGACATAAACTTTATCCCCTATTTTTTTTTTTTGAATTAACAACGATGCTTTAGAATTGAAAAAGTTTCCATTTTTTTTTGTTAATATAAAACTACGACATAATTTACTTATCTCTAAAAAATTTTCTAGTAACAACAATATATTAGAATTACAAAGTTTTCATAATCTAACCGTTTATTTAATTTGGATGTTGCCGCAAAATAATATTATTGGTTGTTTTAAGTCTTCTGTGTGCATCCTCATACTAATAGAGAACAAATATTCTTTGAATCAGTTGGTGATCAAATTATATTTGGTAGAATAACCTTTTAACACTCAATCAATATATTTTCCAAACGAGTTATGATTAGTCTTGTACCATTGCATAAACATTCTTTTTGATTAATGCTATGAAGCAGCATTATGGAAATATATTTTGCAAATGATCTCAAGTTGATTGCATTAGGAATTTAGGATCAACTACCACCATCTGACCATCATCTTCATTGACAGTTTTTGCTTTACTTGTGAGTGCATTTCCATCTCCAACACTTAGCAGCCATCCAGCAACACTTATTTGTATTTCTTAAAGTCTCATGTTTTGTTTGAAAGCGAAGACTTTGCAATAATCCCACAGGTATGATTGTCTAATTGATCGATTCTAAGACTGTATCTGTTCGAGAATCTTGTGGAATAATTGGTAGTTTTTGTATAAAGTCTTTAAATAGATGATTATTTATATTTGAGATTACTACATAGAATTAAGAAAAAAATTTCATAAACTATTAAGTTAAATTTGACGGTTTGTTGGTTAATAGGAAATTAAGAGATATTATCTTTCTTTTTTTTTTAATGTTGATTTTATTTTTTTATTTTAAGTTAATTTACCTTTGGATAATAAGAATTTTCCACATACAATTTTAAGTTAATTTGTCTTTTTTGTTGGTTAATAGAAAACTAAAAGATATTTTCTTTCTTCTTTTCTTTGTTAAATTTTTTTTATGTTGATATTTTTCTTTTTTATTTTAAGTTAATTTGCCTTCTTGTTGGTTAATAGAAAATTAAGAAAACAAAATTTTGTTAGTTAAACATTTTAAGTTAATTTGTCTTTTCATTTTAAGTTAATTTGTCTTTAATTGGTTAATAGAATATTAAGAACTCTTTTTTTTATGTTGATTTTTTTTTGGCTGATTATTATCGTAGATAATTTATATTAAATGTTGATATGGACAAATAAAATTCAGTAACGATGACGTGGACCAATCAAATTTAGCTTTTTAAATTCTATGTAAACAGCCTTATGAGCTAATAGCTTCAATTTTTATACATGTTTAGTCATGTACCATTGCATAGACCTTCTTATTTATTAATGTTGCGAATCAACATTATTGGAACTCCTACTTTTAAAGACAATTCATGTTTTGGTAGTCCTCAAAACTCTAAAGCGTTTAAATACTCAACCGTATATAACGTCTCGTAGTCTGTAGATATTGTGTCAGCCTTGCCTATACTATATAAACTGAGATATTCCTTTGATGTTCCTCAAAATTGCGCTAACATGTATGCATTAATCTCATCAATTGTCTTATTTCATAGAGTTAAGATCACTTGGCAGCCATGCAACAAAACTTTCTTGTGATTTTTAAAATCTGTTTGAGAGCAAAAAATTTGCAAGAGTCCCACAAGTATTATTGTCTAATTGGTGCTAAGATTGTATCTGCTTGAGAATCTTGTGGAATAACTGATAGTATTTGTCTAAAGTCCCCAAAAATTAGATGGTTATTTATATTTGAGAGACTACATATAATTAAGAATTTTTCATCATAAATATTAAGTTAATTTGCCTTTTTGTAAAATATTAAGTTAATTTTTTCTTTTGTTAGTTAATAGGAAATTAAGAGATATTACCTTTATTTTTTTGTTAGTTAACCTTTTTTATGTTGATTTTTCTTTTTCATTTTAAGTTAATTTACCTTTTTGTTTTTAGTAAAATATTAAGTTAATTTGTCTTTTTGTTGGTTAATAGAAAATTAAGAGATATTACCTTTATTTTTTTCTTAGTTAACTTTTTTTATGTTAATTTTCCTTTTTATTTTAAGTTAATTTACTTTTTTATTAATTAATAGTAATTATCCACCAAAAAATATTAAGTTAATTTTTTTTTGTTAGTTAACATTTTTCTGTTGATTTTCCTTTCCTTTTTTCTTTTTTTATGTCGATTTTCTCTTTTTATTTTTGTCCTATTATTATGGTAATAAATTTATGTTAAACGATGACATGGACCAATAGAATTCAGTTTAGGATGACGTGAACCAATCGAATCGAGTTTTTTAAATCATAGGTGGACGCCTTTAGAAGTTTATAGCTTCAACTTTTATATAGTATAGATTTTACTAATTCTGTTTCATTAGATTATTACTAATTTTATGTGCGAGTTATGTTGATGTGCTTTCATCACACAGATTTAAAAAATACGAACCATTTCTTTTAGCTAAATATAACACACAAATGTTATGTTGTGTATGAAAAATGACTAGCTGTTCCTATTGCTTAATCATTCTTCCTTAAGCATTCCAAGGTCTCGAGTTCGAAACTTCCAGTGTGGCTAAACACCAAATTTTCAATAGGATCGCATATGGGGCTTAATTCTTAAATACTCTCAACGAATCACTAGGGTGTGACTTAGATCACCCTAATTTTTTTTAAATAGTACCCAACAAGAACAATTAATCTATACACAATTAAGATACTTTAAATCTAAAACTAATATTCAACTTTGTTAGAATTTATTTGTATTTGTATGTAATGACATGTATCATCGATAGATACTTTTCATTTGTATTTTTATATAATGACATGTATCATATAGATACTTTTCATTTGTATTTGTATTATTGTATATAATGACATGTATCATATCAAGTAAAATCGATAGATGCTTATCATTTGTATTTGTATATAATGACATGTATCATATTTTTAAAGAAACATTAAAATGATCAAAAAATTAGTTTTTTTTTTTTTTTTGTTAACCAACATTAGTTCTTATTAATTTTAAATCTTTTGATAGGTGATGATCATATATGGATGTATCATTGTAGAACAAAACTACTTATGTTTCTACAACAACATTTGCCTTTCATTGGGATGCCAGTAAGGCAAAGTAGAAAAGATGGATCTTCCCCATGACCTTTGTAGTCACATTTAGCTGCAAATACTATTTAAAACAAATAATTTGAGTTAACTTATTTTATCTAGCATTTCTTTTTTATATGAAGAATAGAGGAATAAAAAATACCAGTTGACTGGAAAAAAAGAAGACAAATAATTAGGAGCAGAAAAGCAAATTGACACTTTTGTGCTGCCATTGTTTTCTTTGTAGTTTTTTTGGTTAAGATAATTTTTTTGTTTTCTTTTTTAGTTTTAGTGTAAATGGTCAGCTCCCTTTATATAAGGGAATAGATCCATTCCTAATTTAATTTCTTAAAAAAAAGAAAGATATATACTAAAAGAAATCAAATTGCAAATGTCTTAATTAACATATCCCATAAAAATCTTGCATTAATTAAGATCATAATTTCTGCAACAAATATCCAAATTTAAATTAAACGTAAATAAATAAATTAAGCGTTTTTTTTTTGTCTTATGCCATTTATGAGAAAGCAAAAATCTGGTAAAAAAATAATAATTACCATACGATTATTAGATTATTACTAATTTGATTTAAAACTATATTTTCATAAAACAATTGTACAATGCGAGTATCTAGAATTGTTGTATTTGAAGAGTACTCTTTTGACCGGAAGATGGTTTCACTATACGGTTGGGCGATCGCGGTATTTTCGACGTATTTTTATCATACAAATATAAAAATAACTTAATTTAATTATTAATAATCCTTTATTTACTATTAGTAAAAATCTTTATGATTTTTTTAAAAAAATGTTCAAAATTGGAAAATATTTCATCAATTTTGAGAATCATAGTAAATGCATGATATAATACATGCTAGATTTAAAGAAAATTACCATTTTGACCTGTTGACTAAAAATAAGAAATCTTCCTTTGTCAAACAAAAGAAAAAAATTGAAGAAATTAAATCCCCGAGGATCCTTACCGATTTATCAATATCGGTGGGATTGTACAGTTGTACCTATATTAAGTTTAATTTTCTGACTTAATACAAAATTTTGACCAATGCTAACCTACAAAATTAGTTTCTTCAAAACTTTGTTTTTTAAGAATCTTACATTTTCTCATTTGTATTTGTATACGATGACAGATATAATACCACAACAAAAATATTTAAAATGATCAAAACATTATTTTTTATTAATTTAAATCTTATGATAGGTGATGATACAAATATATGGATGTATCATTGTAGAACAAAACTAGTTATATTCTTACAACAACATTTGCCATACATTGGAGAGGCAGTAATGCAAACTAGAAGAGATGGATCTTCCCCAGGACATGTGCATATATTCTTGCAATCGGCATTAATTTTACAAGGGCCTTTGTAGTCACATCTAGCTGCAAAAACTATTTAAAACAAATAATTTGAATTAAATCATTTTATCTAGCATTCTTTTCTTTTTTTTTTTTTTTTTTTTTTGTGTCTNNNNTTTTTTTTTTTTTTTTTTTTTGGTGACTCGGAGGTAAATCTCAGGCCTATGGAGGAGCCCAAACTAATTTCCTGGGGAGGTGCAGCCCATGGGTAGACTCTCTCTCCGGATATGCAAATGGTTCTGAAAGCAGGAGCCCATATCCGTGTGGGTGTTCAGAAACAATGTGTTGTAGTTTCACGCAGCAGATGGATCGAACTTGAAACGTGTTGGCGTTCCAGACCCGTTTCCTTACCACCTGACCACAAAGTTCTCGACCTAGCATTCTTTTTTTCATATGAAGAAATAGAAGAAGAAAAATTACCAGTTGACTGAGATAAAAAAAAAGACAGATAATAAGGAGCAGAGAAGCAAGTTGAAACTTTTGTGCTGCCATTGTTGTCTTTGTAGCTTTTTTAGGTGAAGATAAGTTTTGATTTTTTTTCTTGGTTTTAGGGTGAATAGTCATACTCATATCCCTTCATATAAGGGAATATAGTAGTACGTCACTACGTCCGTTCCTAATTTAATTTCTTTAAAAAAAGGAAATATATATATATATATATATCTAAAAAATCAAATTGCAAAAATGTCTTTATTAACATATCCCATAAAAATCTAGCATTAACTAAGATCATATTTTCTGCAACAAATATCTAAATCTAGCATTAAAAGTAAATAAATAAATTAAGCGTTTTTTTTGTCTCATGCCATTTATGACATAGCAAAAATCCGGTCAAATTTTTAATTTTAGATTACGAAAGCTTTTCCTTATACAGGAGATTATGGGCTTGATTGAAAGAGCATATTAGAGGGTTTAATGCTATTAAGTAGTCAATCATGTTTTGGTAATAAAGCATTTAGGAAAACATTTGGAATGTGCAAATGCTCTCTAAATGCTCTTTATTTTATGCTCTTAAATGGAGCTTTTCATAAGCATTAAGTTCTTAATTATTCAAAAAAAATAAAAAATAAAATAAAATTATTTTATTTTGTCAAGAGTATTTAAAACAAAATATTATATTAAAATTAATTAATTTATTTTATCAAAATAATGTTTAAAATATATTTATATTAAAATTAATTTTTTATATTTTAATTAATATTTAATATTAATTTATTTGTTTTATTATTTTTAAAAATATATTATTTTTAAATAATAATTTAATAAATATAATTTAAATTTGAAAAATATATTAAAAATTTATGGTATAAATGTAATATCTATAAATAATATGTTAGAGTAAATATATTAAATATTTTTATATAATTTTCTATTTAATTATTCTTAACTCTACTAATCACTAAAATATGTATTTTAAATAAGAGCATACAGTTTCATCAGCATAATATTTATGCTCCTTACAGCTACTCTACTATAAGTTATACCAATCATGGCTTATGAATAAGACTTTTAGGGACTTGGATATCTACATAAGTTGCAATAGATAAACAATTTTCTTTTGTTCTTGACAGTTCTATCATGGTTCGATACACCGTACAAGTTCAATTCGAAGCGATCTCATCTACTAATTATTATTCTTAAAAAATAAAAATCAATAAACCTAATTTGATTCTTTCTTAGTTTTAAAATGATTAAATAATGTTACGATTAGTTGAATTAATCTAATGCATAACTCTTCAAGCGCAATCAAGGAGAAAACAATGCTAATAAGTCGCATTTTAAATCTCGACCTATACATATAAACCATGGTTTATACGAGTAACATTGCTGTTGTTGACAAAAAAAAAAAAAAAAATTTAGAGATATCGACTAAACCTTTAGTAAAATTAGCTATCAAAATTCTAGGAATCAAAACAATATTAACAATAGAATGTTGTTGACAAAAAAAAAAAAACAATATTAACAAACGTTTTAACTTAGTTCATATCTTGCTTTCCTCTTATGTGATTATCTTCTCAGAGGTTTGGTCCTCAAGATATTGAGCATCTTGAAACCATTCCTCCAAATATAAATTAAGAGAAATGTATGATTGTGCAATCAACTACCATTTGTTGGAAATTATGAAATCAACTATCTCTATCATTATGATTTATGAATATGATATTGCTCGAAATCGGAATTCAGTAGTTTATTTAATCTACGATTAAAACTGACAAAAGAAAAGGGCAAAACAAGAGAGATAGAAGCTGGCAAGAACAAAAAAAAAAAAGGTAAATTGGAAAAGAAAAATCTGAGAACGAAAATTAGCAAAAGCCTCTAATTGAGCTAGTGGCTCTCAAGATTTAAGCATGAGCATGGTGAAAATGGTATAAAATAAGCATAAGTTAGGATGGGTTACCTCCCGGAAAGTCCTCGTGTTGCACCCCTTTTTTAATTCGACAAAAAAAAAATAAGCATAAGTTAATTAGAGTCTTGAGATAGTGTTGGTTGTTAAACACACAAGTCCAACAAGTGCCCGTTTACGTTTCCAAAGCTTGGTTCCTTTGGCATTGTCAATGGCCTGCTCGATCTACACCCAAAACATTTATTCAACAAATAAAAAAACAGATTGAATTCAGATTAATAATTTATAACCATATGAATCATATATTAATACTCCTATTGTTTTTATTACATGATATAGTAATACACTATATCCCTAAATTTATTTCTGTAGTTAATAAACAGTTTTGATAGAAATAAAACTATTTTCTTATGTATAATTAATATGCATTAGAAATACAAAACGAAAACGGAGGAAATATATTTAGCGATGATGAAACTGACCTCTGTGGGAGGAATGGTCGGTCGAAGAAAGGCATCAATTGAGCTTTGGGAACCATTTCCTTCCTCAGCATATATACGAATCTCTTCCTCTTCTATCATCTGTTTCATGGTTCGGTTTGACACGGTTTAATTTTGAAATTTTTTATCAAACCGAAGTAAACCAAACTCTAGTTAATATTTCTACCAAAATAGAACGATATGAGCAAGTTTTGAATCAATTTAAGTTTCTTCATTTTGAAGTGTGGTTTAATTCTGATATCCACTTAAACCAAAAATAAATCAAATGTTCAATTTTGGACTAGTCAAATGAGTCGGGAAATTCCATAAAGAGACTAACGGTAATCTTAACCCTAAATCGAAGTGAAATCCATAGAGACATTAAAGACTAACGGTTATTGGGAGATGGATTTTTTAAGATTTTTAAAATTTTAAAATTCTATTGTTATTGGTTAGTGGAGTCTTACAATCTTCGTAAATTCATTGTTATTGGTTTAAGGACTTTTAAATTCTATCGTTATTGGTTTAAGGACTTTTAAATTCTATACAAATCAATTGTTATTGGTTAGTGAATTTTTATAATCTTAATATTTAAGATATTGGGAGATGGATTCTATACATTTTACTTATAGAATATAACTTTCAAAATCTCATGAATAACCATGAGATTCTTAAAATTTATGTTACAAAAAACCAAAAAACAAAAAAACAAAAAAAACACAAAAAACTATACGAAATTCTTTGGATTATTATAAAAATCATTTCACAACCCAAATTTTGTGAAACAAAAAATATGGATAGAACAAATATATTATTAACAAAAAAGAAAAAACTATAAATTCCATTAAAATNCAAAAAAGAAAAAACTATAAATTCCATTAAAATTTATCACTTCAAATCTCAAACATACTCATAGAAACCCAATCATTAAAAAAAAAAAAAACTAAAATATTGGAAAGACATAAATATATTATCTTATAAAGAGAAGTTTAGAAGGAAAAAAGACTTAATACAAATTCATCACAATCAATGATAATCCATACAAATATTTGATAAGAATCTATAGAATATTTTAAAATCCACTCAAATTTTTAAAATTTCATAACTTTTAAAATC
Source organism: Kernera saxatilis (assembly GCA_900406395.1). Taxonomy (NCBI): domain Eukaryota; kingdom Viridiplantae; phylum Streptophyta; class Magnoliopsida; order Brassicales; family Brassicaceae; genus Kernera; species Kernera saxatilis. Next base: position 8,631 of record OVAY01003608.1, read on the forward strand.
CACAAAATCAACACAAATCCATTTCCCAATAACCCGTAGGAATTGAGACATAACAACAACAAGTCAAGTTTCTCTTTTTATTTATCAACATCCAAGCCATAAAAACGCAAGATTGAGAAGGAATTCCTCTATACTGAGACATTCCAAGTCCCAACGGTAACAAGTCGAGAACTTTGTTGGCTAAACCCTAGAGTCAAGAGAGCCCAATGTAACGAAAAGCTAAATTAAACAAGATGGAGATCTTCAATCATCTAAGTAGCCATCTACGCTCTTGCTCCGTAATTGTTATCAAAAGACTTCATCTTTCTCCAAGAAGCAGTTCCTCCGCCGCTTCAATTTTGCTCGCTTTTCGTTGTAATGTCGTTGGATCCCAAATTTCCTTTGTGTTTGATTGTATTTGTGTGGAGAGTTATACTGTATTTATGGTGAAATTGAAAATTTCGGGGTTTAGATCTGAGAGATGGTATCAGTGATCTCGAGTCATGTTTCGTGTTTTCCAGGGTCCTGCCTCTTCTGTTTTTTTTTTTTGTTTGAAAATTGTGCTCTGATTTTAGACTATGATTATCTTTTCTTCTTCTAATTATTATTAATGTTATTGACTTATTGTTAGTCTGAGGAGGGTATTCAAATGTTGTCGGTTCTTTTGCAAGAAATAGAAGTCTTTGTGTATGCCTTGTTGGTTNTTGCCTTTTTTGTTTTTTTTTTTTTTTTTTTAACATCTACTTTCCATTATTATATTGTAAAAGGATGGTACAAATAGTTAATCAACCAACAAGGTGATATAGAATATATGTTATACAAAGAATCATCAAGGGAAATAGATTTTGATAAAGTATCTGCAGCAGCATTTCTCTCCCGATTTATATGGCCCAGAGAAGAAGATGGTAACTTCACCATCCAATAACGTATGTCGTAGAGAAGTGTACCCAGTTTATGATGATCGCCTTTTTTGTTGATGAGGTTTGTGAGTTCCAAATTGTCACCTTCAAACCAAACATGTCGAAATCCTTTTGTCCACATCAATTGCAGAACGTGAAGAAAACCTAAAGCCTCCGCTTGAAGAGAAGATTGAGATTGTCGAAGTTTTGCACATCCAGCCGAAATATATTGTCCATTTGCATCTCTGATTATCCAACCAGTGCTTGTATATGGTTGTCCTTGTACATAACCACTATCAAAGTTGCATTTGATCCAGCCCGGAGGAGGTGGTTCCCATTGGCTTCTTCTGTTTAAACTTTGCTCTCGGTGATGTAGATGCTGACTTACATGTCGTTGTTCCTCCGAGAATGGATTCATCTCCAACCATTCATTCACCTCAAGTATAACTTTTTGGACTTCAATCACAGGATCTCGGTTTTTCTTTTGGAAAAGAAATTCATTCCTTGATTTCCACAATCTCCACATCATCCAAAGAGGAAATAATCGATAAGTAGGAGTTATTGAGTGGACCTTATAATTTTGAATAAGTATTCGGAGATTTTCTTCGATGTCATCAAAAGGATCCACTTGTCCACCAAATGTAATGTTTGCACTCCTCCATACTGCAGTAGCAAATGAGCAAGTAAACAGTAGATGATTGATGGTTTCATCTCTTCGACAACATCTTTGACAAATCGGATCAGCAAGTATTTTTCTTGTTCTTAGTCGAGTTGCTGTTGGCAAAGCTCCGGATAAGCATCTCCATAGAAAATGTTGTATTTTTGGAGGTAATTTGAGTTTC
>OVAY01003610.1:0-10337 GCA_900406395.1 Kernera saxatilis
ATGGTTAACTGCTAAACCGGTTTTATTTGATAATTTAAGTAATTTAGTTTGCTTTGTTTAATTGTTGAGTTTAATGTTTATTTGTGTATAATTAATATTTATGGGAATATTAATTATTATAATTTAAAAAAAAAAAACGGGTACGATCGTTTCACTATGTCTTGAGAAAAAATTAAAAATATTATTTGTAGTGCTTAAATTTTTAATATTAGGATAGAATTTTGTAGTTTTATAGGTTATGATTTTGTTGATGACACGTGGTAGCTTTTCAGAGACTATGCCTTGAAGAAAAAATTATAATATTATTTGTAGTGCTAAAAAATTTAATATTATGATAGAATTTTGTAGTTTTATGAAATTTATTTTTTGAATAAATAATTTAATGCTAAAATTTTTGATATTAAGATAGAATTTTATAGTTTATGGGCTTTGATATTTTGAATACATAATTTATATTTTGTTTTTCTAAGTAAATAAAAAAATGACACTTGACAGCTTCTCATGGCTTGGGTTAGAAGAAATCTTCAAATATTATAATAGATTTGTAATTTTTTGTAAATATTATGGTTAGTAGAAAACCAAAGTTAAATTGTAGTTTTGTGAGTTTTTTAGTAGGTAGAGAATGAATTGATTTTAAAATCTGTTAACCAATAATGAGGGACAATTGTCAATTTCCTAAAACTTGAATAGAAAGAACATATAAATATTATAATAAATATTTTAAGGTAGATTGGTATGAAAATATGCTTATTTAAAATTTTGATAACCAATAATAAAGAGACACTTGTCAGCTTATCAAAGCTTGAGTAGAAGGAACCTTAAAATATTATAATAGATTATAAATCAAAAATCAAGAGCTCGTGCTTATTTTAGTTTTAAAAGTTTTATCCGGTAGATTTTTTGTTTGTTGTGGGTTAACACTTGGAGATTGATGTTGGTTTTCACATTTAGATTATATTCATAAACAATATGGATAAATTTGGATATGGAAAAATGTCAAAAATTGTTCAATTTTCAAAACTAGATAAAAAATGCGCTAACTTTCATATGAGATGATTAAATCATCAACTCTTGTTGACCATTATTTTTAATCATCAACATCTGTTGACTAGGTTAACTTAGGCACGTAATCTGTTTAAGTATTTGTCTAAGTATGTTGTTTTAATCTTAACAGAGACTCATAATGATGATAATTAACGAGGTTAAACTAAACTGAGTTGTTAACTTATGTAGTGTCTAAATTACCTTAGTCAATAGAAGTTGAGGATTAAAAACAATGGTTACAATAACCCAAAGTTTTACAAAAATATAAATATGCAAAATAAAATTGTGGATCCTTAATTACCTACTTGAGTATCAAGAATCAATAATAGACATAACCAGACAAAGAAACCAATTTAAACCAGTTTTCAAAAACCGAACCGGTCAAGAATCCACATTTATTTTATTCTATCAAGTTGTGTAATTTGTAAACCTTTTTTTTTCCATCTCCTTGTACAATTCTTCGGCCTCCATAAGCTTCCCTTCTTTCACAAATGCATCGATCAACGCATTGAAAGTGACTACATTGGGGTTGATTCTCCTCTTGATCATATCACTTAGTAGTCTAGCAGCGTCATCCCATCTTTTGCAATTACAAAGACAACTTATGAGGGAACTGAGGGAGCTGTAGGTAACAACATTTGCTCGAATTCCTTTGTTCTCCATTTTGTTGAATAGGTCGAGTGCATCATTCATATGATTGTGTTGTAGATTACAACATTTGCCTCTATTTTCCCTTCCTCCATCTTCTTGAGCAAACTTAAAGCCAAATCAGTATCACCTCTCTTACACACTCCATTTACTACCGCACCGTATGTAACTACACTTGGTTTATATTTGATCAAATGGTGTAAAAATCCATTTAGAAGAAATATACATAAACCAAAATGATGTCGTTTTATATTTTTAATTAACTTTGTGATTAAACCTATAACGACGTAGTAAGTCTACGTAATCTTGCATTAATGGATTGTTAACACCATCAAACCGAATATATAGATTCGCTCAAAATATTAGTACGGGTATATAATTTAACTTTTAATCGAGTTCGAATATGAAAGCGAACTATGTTATAGTTCAAGTGGGTTTCCTAGTTCAAGTATGAAAAATCCGATTTTCCGAGATTATGAATATGTTTTTTTTTCATTTTTCGTCTTTTTCAGTTATTTATTATTTTCTTGTGTTGGAGAAATTAACAATTCAAAATTGAGGAATACTCATCCACTTCACGAAATTAACAATGACTATAAATTAACAATTCTAGTCACTGATGATGATAAGTTACTTAAAGTAACAGATACTTAAAGTACCGGGATAAAATTCGTTTTTCGCATTTACTTTGTTGTTTGTGTTCTTTGTGCAAGACTCTTAGATTCAATTTTCGTTAATCCGCAGTTTCGATCTGATAGTTCTTTAGATCGAAGAAGAAACGAGACATTATTGAACCATATATTGTATACAACAAGGATAGTTACTTCTTCTTGTAGACATAACTCTTGAGCCAATGACAGTACATTTGTAGAACAATAGCTACTTCTCGTTCGATGAAAAAGGATAGTTGGACGAATAAAAGAGTTTTCGAATGTTGCTTTACATCACTAAGAGCTATTTCTTCGTGCTTTATCTTTAGTTGCACGTGTACTAATAATTATAGAGCTATTTTATGGGTTAAACTTAAACATAAATGACTAATTAAAAAGGTATTGTTTGGGAAAAAGTATTATGTTCGAAGAGTTTACGGAAAACGAAGAGAATTAGAGCTTTGTTTATTATTGAGTAAACGTTAGTATTAGTAATAACAGAGTTGGAACAACAAGTATCCGCAAGGTGCGGGGTCTCTGCTAACTACTTCTAAAACTTCTCAAAATATAATTTGCAGGAAGCGTTCTCTCTCTGTAATTACTCTTGATTTTCGGATGCCCTTCTTCATTCACCTCTCCTCTTCTTATATGGAAGATCAATTACGCTCTTCCCAATTCCTTTTAGAATAGAAATCTCGAATATAGATCCTTAGAGTTTATCGATTCGAGTATTCTGGAATGATCCAGATTTGGTCGTTTCCTAGAATATTCGATAAATCTTTTGGAATGGCCCAGATTTAGTCGGTTCCTCAAATCTAGGGTCTTTTTTCCTTTAGAAGTCTATTATTCTTTTCTTGATAATCTTAAGGCCTAAAAAAAAATCAACGAGCTTGGTCCGTGACAAAATTATTTCCAACAGGTATTTTTGATGATATAGATAAGCAAATCAAAATTGTAGATATGCTACCAATTATTTCAAACTCGGGGGTTTCTCTTTTAATAGATTGTTTTTTTAACATTTAAAAGAGATTCCAAAAATATGTTCAAAACACCTGTCTAAACATATCGACATATTGAAAAAGATGATGTGTTCAAAACATATCCTTGTTCATAAAAAAATTCGAAAAGGTTTCAATCTCTGTAGGTTTTGATATTGAACTCACTTGCTTTACTAGAACGTCATACAACAAGTATTTATACACAAGGATTTTAGACTAACGATAGACATAAATCTCTGAATATATTTGTATATATCCTCAATAATCCTCAATACTCCCCCTTAAGTTGGAGCATGTAAGTTATGAATGCTCCACTTCAATAACAATCCTTCACATGGGACACGACCAAGAGCTTTGGTCAAAATGTCGGCGACTTGAACTTCCGTGCGTACATGCTTGGTGACAATAATACCATCACGAACTGCATCTCGAACTGCATGGCAATTGGCTTCTATATGTTTAGTCCGTTCGTGGAAGACTGGATTAGCAGCAATGTGAATAGTCGCCTTACTATCTCAAAACAGACGTGTAGGAGCAATAATATCAACACCAAGTTCGGATAATAAAGCGCGAACCCATTTTATTTCACGAAAACATTGACCGATACTTTGCTTCCGCGGATGAGTCTGAAACCATGTTTTGCTTCTTCGTTTTCCAAGAGATCAGGGAACCACCAAGCAACACTACATAAGCACTCAAAGACCGTCTCGTTAAAGGACAAGATGCCCAATCAAAGCCGCATAATATGGTAAGGGACAGATCTTTGTTGGCCTTGAGAAAAATACTTTGTCCTGGAGCACCTTTCAGATAACGTACCACACGTAAGGCTGCTTCCCAATGAGCTTCTTTAGGAGCTTGCATAAATATGAATGGATTAACACAACTTTGGCCGAGTTTTGGTAAGATAAATCAAATGACCCACCAAGCGCCTATATTTCTGCGGATCAGCAAGAAGCGGACTTTCAACAGTAGGTAAGCGATAATTTTGTTCCAACAGAGTCGAAGAAGGCTTGGAGTCAAGAAGACCACACTCGGCATGTGATATCCAAATCATACTTCCGTTGAGAGATGAAAATACCATCCGAGCCGGGACTAACTTAAAGCCCAAGAAATTATTTTAACTTGCCCAAATCCTTCATGCGAAAACAACGACCAAGATATTCTTTGATCTTTGTCACCATGTAACCATGATTTCCACATATAACAAGATCATTAACATAAATCAACACATGAAGCTTAATCCCTTTGCGCGTGTAGGAGAAGAGAGAATAGTCTTCATATGATTGGACAAAACCGAAACACAACAAAGCAGCATATAACTTAGCAAACCAACAACGAGGAGCTTGCTTAAGCCCGTACAGAGACTTATGAAGACGACAAACTTTATTGGGTGAGAATGGCGGAAACCAGGAGGTAGCTTCATATATACTTCTTCAGCTAAGTTACCATGGAGAAATGCGTTGCGCACATTCATTTGGTGGACCTCTCATTAGTTTGCCACAACAAGACGAAGCAAAGTACGAGTTGTGGACATCTTTATTACCGGAACAAATTTCTCGGTTAGTCTTCACCCTCAACTTGGTTATTGCTTTGTACTACAAGGCGTGCTTTATACCGTTCGAAGGTACCATCAGCATTATACTTGATCTTATAGACCCATTGGCTACCAATAGCCTCTTTGTGGTAAATCAACGATTCTCCAGGTTTTGTTAATTTCAAGAGCATCAATCTCCGATGTCATCGCGTTATTCCAATGTTGATCCTGCATCGCCTCCTTGAAGTGTTTTGGCTCGACCGAAGCCGTAATAGCAGCAAGGGAAGCTTGATATCCTGGAGTAAACAAAGAATCAGGAAACATAATGGGTCAAATGATACACTATATTACCTGGGACCGAAGAGGACTGAGATGTGGAAGTAGAGAGAGCATGATGGGTGATGGGGGTCTTGAGTACTAACGGCGTTATGTAACACATTCAACTTGACTGGCTTTGTACGTTCTCTGTAACTGTGACCAAGAGGAGCAGAAGCGGCTTCAACATCAGTAGAAGAAGTCTGCTGAGTCGTAACAAGAGAGTCCACAGGAGAAATATATGATGTTCCCGACGCAATAGGGAGGGCAGGGTTTGGAACTGAAGTAACAAAATAATCCAAACTTCCCCTATCATGAGATACCGGAGCCGACAGAATGAGCCAATCATCATGAAGGGTCGCGGCAGGTGAAGAGGGCGCACTAGGTGAGACATCATGTGGCGCAACAAAGGGAAAACCATCTTCCCGAAAGATCACATCACGCGAAACCAGAAATTCATTGCGGTCAATATCATAGACTCTCCAACCTTTCTTGCCAAAGGGGTAACCAACAAAGACACACAACCGACTTTTCTCCCCAAACTTGTCTTTATCACGAGCCATCCTATGAGTGTAACACGCTGAACCAAACACTCGTAGGTGACTATAGTCGGGTTTAGTGCCATGAAGAATCTCATACGGTGAAAGACCATTATGAAGCGTCGTAGGAGTTCGATTAATCAAATATGCAGATGTCAAAACTGCCTCTCCCCAAAACTTGATACGCAAACTAGCTTGAAACAAGAGAGCTCATGACACGTTAAGAATGTGTCTGTGTTTCCGCTCCATACGAACATTCTGTTGTGGTGTTCCAACACAGGATGTTTGATGAATAATCCCGTGTTCTTGAAAGAAATAGGAAAGGCACATGAACTCCGTGCCATTGTCACTTCGTACAATCTTAACGGACTTTCCAATTTTTTTTTCTGTGTATGCGAGAAAATTAACCAATACCCGTCAAACCTCTGATTTTTCTAGCAAAAGATAGGTCCAAACGGTCCTAGAAAAATCATCGACTATGGTTATAAAGTACACTGCACCGCATGAAGAAGGCACACGATATGGTCCCCAAACGTCAAAATGAATAAGGGAAAAACACTCTGTCATTTTATTTAAACTATCATGAAACACTTCTCGAGTTTGCTTAGCTCTAAAGCACAAGTCACAAGAACTAGAGCTAGCTGTTTTTGTTGAACTAGAAAACAATGGCAAAGTAGAAAGGACTGAAAAAAGAAGGATGGCGGAGTCGCTGATGCAACAAGATGTAATCCGAAAAGCCAACTGTCTTACGAATCTTTGCTAAAACAACATCCGTAAAGTAGTAAACCCCATCACGCTCTTCACCGGTTCCAATCAAAGTCCTCGAGAAACAGTCCTGTAAAACACAAAGTGTATCAGTAAAGGTAGCAAAACAGTTCGTTTGTTTAACGATTTTAGCAACCGAGATCAAAGTGCAATTCAAGCTCGGCACAAAGAGGACATTATGCAAAGAGACGGTGTCCGTAAGATAAAGAACACCCATGTTCATTGCAAACATCTTACTACAATCCGCAAAACCGACAGAACAAGGCAGAATGATCTTGACATCAGTTAACAAAGACAGAGTTCATGTCATATGGTGAGTTGCACCGGTATCAAGAATAACATCATCAAGATCTTTTTTACCAGACAACTTATCGGAAGAACCTGTGCCAGTTTTTTCTTGTACCATCTAGGTGAGAGCCTTCTATTGATCGGCAGTAAACTCAGGGAAGGAGGATGAGTTCGAACTCATAGCATGAGCAGTGGTTACTTGTCCACGACCATGTCCGTTGTTACCAGAACCACGACCTCCTTTTCCTCTACCGAACTGTCCACCAGACTTATTCCGATCAGACCACCAATCGGGAAACCCCACGATTTGCCAACAATCTCGTCTTTCATGCCATGCACGTCCATAATGTGAACAAAGCATGTTACGAGGGCGTAAGAGAAAGTTCTCTGTACGTGAATCAGCCTGGTTGTTAGATTTGCTGGCCTCCATCTGTTGTTTTCGGCGAGCCACGAAACTTACAACATCCGTTGGAGGTTGTTCTTTGTTGCGAGCCGAAAGCAACCTATGTTCTTCACGAATGATTTTAGCATAATTTTCTCCAAGGTTAGGAAGAGGTTATGTACTGATGATGTTAGTACACAGATCGACTACCAGACCTAGCATCATCGAGACCCATAACAAAATGATGGATCTTCTCTTCCTCCGTCTCTTTTGCGATTTTCGCAGCAGCTCCACAGGAACAAATAATAATTGGACAATAGTATTGTAACTCCTCCCACATGGTAGACAATTTACCAAAATAATCGGCACGCTCTGCCCATCTTGTCGACAGGCGGCAAGTTAAGCTTTGATTTGATGAATTCAAACCTTATTCCCTACCGAAAACCTTTTCTTCAAACCTGTCCATAGTTGATGTGCATCTGAGATATACGCAACTGTGGACTTAACCTTGGGTTCGATGGAAGTACGAATCCATCCCACGATCATAGAGTTGACAGTTAACCAATCTTTCAACTTAGGACTATCACTCACCGGTTTCTTCAAAGTACCATTGATGAAACCCAACTTTCTTTTAGCTTGAAGAGCATTAAGCATTTCCGAAGCCCATTCGTTGTAATTTTCTCCATTCAACTCAACAATCATCGCTCCTGGATTGTCAGAGTTTGATAAGACATACGGCGACACCACCGTAGCACCAATCTGAACTAGAGATGAACCATCATCTTTCTCTGTCATTGTTGATCGATGATAAGAGAAGAGATACGAAAAACACGAAAAGAGATACAAGAATTTTAGAGATTTTTGTGAGATCTAAGCTCTGATGCCATGTAGGTTTTGATATTGAATTCACTTGCTTTATTAGAACGTCATACAACAAGTATTTATTGACAAGGATTTAGACTAACGATAGACATAAATCTCCTAAACAATCGGAGCTAAATCCTTATCCGAATATATTTGTATATATCCTCAATAAACCCCCTTAAACATTCAGTCTTATTTTCTTTCACCATTTTTTCTAACCTATCATCGACTAGTGTGTTTTCGTGTTATTTTTGCCACATTATTAGAAAATCTAATAAAACATGATATATTTATGCTTAAGACTTTTTTTTATCAAATGTGTTCAAGAATTTTTTTTATAATTTTTTTTTTGATAAACCAAAGGTTCTAAGCCGAAACGAATGGCGGAAGTAGGTTATTACGAGGGGGTCAATTGACACCCATACAAGTTTAGTAAATAGTTTACTTTTTATTAATAAATTTAAATTGACCCCAACCCAAAAAAAAAATTTGACCCTTACAAATTTTAATTCAAATACAACCTAACAAAAAAAATTAAATATTAGAAAATGTTAATCTAATAAAACTCATCAAAAATAAATATATATTTAAAAACATGCCCATTAAACTGAGCTAAATTTAGTTATATATATCTATTATTGTTAGTTATGTTTTTCATCTTCTTACTCCATTTTTTTTTTCAATCACCATTGCCCATTGCAATCAAGTTAATGCACACAAAGTTGAAAAATTGCTAATCTAAAAACTTCTGGTGTTATTCCTCATGTAATGATGGAGGCAAGAAAATTAATATCTATCTCCCTTTTTTATTTATCAACTTTTAAAGCTATTTTAGTTTTTTCTCGTTGCAATTGCAACCGCTAAAAATAAATTTTGTGATGAATATCGTGAAGACCATAACCGTATTGGTAATATATATTTAAATGATTGACTAGTTTGTTTTATCAAAAATATTAGATACTTAATATTTTGAAAAATGAAACAGTGACGAAACGATTCGATATATGAGTTAGCTTAAGGTGCATCTTTTAGACAAATATTTATGATGATGTTTCTATTTTTTTCTAGTAACGTTTATGCAAAAAAAAAACAAATTATATAAAAAAGTATTTTGACCCCAACAAGTAAAGTAAATTTTCTGCCTGCGCCACTGACCGAAACCCGTAATCCCCCATACCGAGGACAAGAAGGGGTTCTATAAGAATTCTTTTAGAAACTTAAGAAATCTATACGGAATATTTTTGCGAGAAACAACAAGGGCAAAGACAAATCCGATGGGTCTCTGTGTTTGCTGTTATTCTATGGAATCCATGTCAGATTCTATGGAATGCATGTCGGTCGTCAGACGACCATCTAAACTTTTGTATGAATAGGAAACTGTCGAGACGTTTGTTTATTACAAAATCGTTAACCAAATTAACTAACCAGTTAAAATAACGCTTCTCAATCTCAAGGATCGTTTATCTCCCAAGGTATAACAACCACCGTTTCATAATAAGAGAATTTGACTGTATATATAGAAACAAACAAGGGTAATCATATCACCATATCCCTTAACCAAACATTTTTGTCTCACTTTATTCCATCACAAACGTATATATATTTTACATATCACAAAGGAATCACCATATCATGATAGATGATGATATTTATTGAATAGGAAATATAGACATGTTTATTTTTTGTATGTGTATAAATTTTAATTAGGACGTTCACCAGGAATGGTTTTAGTATCATAGTTGCAAACGGTAAAGCTTCCACCACTATTACACCTCACTTTGGCACACCCAAGCGACACAAATTTTCTCCACACAACATGAGCATAACTATCACATTTTCTTCCAACACGACATGTGTTTGTAGCATAGTCGTAATCAGACTTCTGGGCAACCCACAAGCTCACAGCCTCCTCAGCGGATAAGTCTTTAAAGGGGTACGCTGCAAAGGTTTCACCGTAGGGCCCATTTGAGAGAATGGGAAGGCAGTCGCTTCTTAGCAAGGCGTAGCGTTGGGCATAGGCAGCCAACGTCTCATTCCTGTTGCGAATGTCCTGAAATCATTTGTAGTTTACTCTAATTAAAGTTGTATGTCGAAGTTTGACAATCGTATAATATTAGGTGATTATAATGTTTTGCTAGAAACCAATTATAATCTATGGATCTAAAAGTCCGTTGCTAATTTTATGCGATCCTACAGGGTCACACACCTAAGCAAACTCGATCAATAATATATTGGGGTTAACATATATTAGATATGTATTATATATATATATGTGATATATATATAATATATGTGTGCATTGAAACGTGA
>OVAY01003612.1:0-10335 GCA_900406395.1 Kernera saxatilis
TATTTGATTTATCAAAAATAAATCTGAACCAATGATAGAAAAACATGTGTCTATTAAGAAGAGTTTTCATGAGTTTTTCAAAAGTTCTAAATTTAGAACCGATTTTCACTCTCTCTTCTTTTATTTTTGTTTTTCTTTTCTTAAATGTGAAAAAATTAATGAGATAAGCATTGAAAAACTCCGAATAAAGATGATCTTATATAATAAGCATTACAATATGATTAAAAAAAAGGAACAGAAAACTATATTTACCCTAATTGTGCTAAATCAAAAGAATGAGAATTTTGAAAAAAAAAATCAAAAGAACTTCCATCTGTCCACTTGGCAGTTTCTGATTGGGTTAGTTGATTGCCTGCACAAAGCAAAACACTAGTTGTGTGAAAAAAAAAGTGTTTACATGACACAATTACTGAAAAAATGGTAATTAGTTTCTAAGCAACAATCAAATCAATGATTATCAACTGAAATTATTACCTTATAACGTTGCTGTGTAAAAAATTTAAATCCACCAGAGTCAGCAAAAACCGGATAGACCACAGAACCGCCGGCACGTGAAAATTGGTTAACCGAGGCCAAAATTATATAAAGTAATAAAACACTTTCTAACACCTGCAAACCGGAAATGACACGGTACGATAAATTAGAAAGCGAACCGGAAATGGAAAATGTAAAAATAAATAATAATAAAAAATTGACCAACCTGTTCCCTTTGAGTTAAAGAGGCAATGGAATGTCTCCACTCTCCATCACTCTCAAAGATCCAAAAACACTTTTGTTCACCTGACAAAAGCCAATCCAATTCTACCATGAGTGGCAAAAATCCATAATTTCCTCAAGATCGCACAAAATAAATCCTGGGTTCAAAGAAAGTTTAAATCTTTGTAGAATTGTAAAAAGACAAAGACATGATAATATGCAGAGGACGACAACCTTATCAAGCTTTCAATGTTGGGTTCCTTATCCTAATCTGGATGCAAAATCAATTGGGTCCATCTAAGAGAAGGCGGTGGCTCATTTCTTGGTTGAGATGACACCTTTGCACATAAATGCAGAGATTTATAGATTGGTCTCCACTTTCTAATATAGACTTCCTCTATTTGAATCTCAGGACCACAGATACTTGTGGACTTGTTTAGTTTTGGACAACTCATCTCACTGACATATTGACTCTGCATTTTTATATCTATTTATGTCCCAATTTACTGGTTTGGTGACTCTTAATCTAAAGGTCCATAACCTAAGATGCAAAAAGTAAAGAGATATGAAATAAATTTTACCGTGATGAGCGAAGAAATGAAAATCTCTGCGTTTCTAGAAGAAGCTGAGTTCGGTGTATCCACGGGAGTAAGGTAAGAGCTCTTCAGCTTGGACCCGTGAAGTGGAGTAACTCGTGGTTCGCTTCAACCTATTATGAGCGGACTCAACCTCAGCACAGAAAATGCCATAGACCGGTCTATGATCCGAGAACCTTGACTCTCCTCTTACATAAGATAACTGATGCAGTCCTTCACCGTACCACAATATCCTATCGCACCTTTTTAAAAGAGAACAAACGTCGTCAGATCATAGATTCATATAACACAAGTTCTTGTTTTTCTTGTTTGTTATATATGGAAACTTACCAAGCAGGAGTGCGACGTTTCTCCTTGGGATGCAAATCATCTCCAGAATATCTATCCGAGTTCCTCGAGTACTTGTACGTTGGTGGAAAATATATCTTTCCTTCGTTCCATCCGTTGAACACATGCCCTCGTTTCTGCTCAATTCTTAACTGCAAGTAAATATTTTTTCTGGATAAGAACTTCTTGCACCTTCTTCAGACCATTAGGATCTAAGTATATTTACAAACGTACCTGGTCGTTTTCTAGTAAAGCTCTCCAATTCTGCATCTCAACGAGCGCTTTGGCAGATCGGTAAGACAGTGCTATACGGTAATTTAGATCGCCAAGCCATATTATCCGGCTGTCAAAACAAAATGATGAATTGGATCAAGAGACTGGTCAAAACCGACAAATTGTTTCTTCAAGTCCAGTTTCCATCTAAGTATGAGAAGTAAGATCATCAATCTTACTCATGCTGAAGTATATTCTCAGGGGATTTTTCGTCCTCTGAGCTCTTAACGCGAGGAAACCTCGTTTTCTTGAGTATCTCCATGACATCAGAGTTTCTCTTTAGCTCATCACCTTCTTTTTGTCCAGAAGTCAAGTGAGTACAAACGAAGCAGAAGCTTGTTTGATGGAGCAACATGCTTATTGAGATCGATCCCTACAAAGAACCAAAGAGGCAAATGCATTATAAAAAAAAAGTGGCAAACTACCTCACTCACAAAACAGAGCACTGTGTAATGAAGAACAATGTCTAACCTTATTCCCGAGATAGCCCATTAGTCCTCTGCCAACACAAGATACTTTCATGTTCTTGACGTGTTCCCTTAGTTCGCTTTTCACCCAAATGGTTAAGAAGACACCCACCATTTGTTTGCTAGCAACTAAACAATACTGCGAAGAATTCCACGGGATCCTATACCCGTTCTCGTTTGCTGCAGAACCTGGTGAGTACAAGACAGTGCTCGGAGAATCCCCAGTACCATTGTCATCATCTGAAGACCTTGAGAAGTCACTTGGCCGTGAATAATCACTCGGTCTAGAGTAGTAATCACTTGGCCTAGAGTAATCACTCGGTCTCGAGTAATCACTAGGCCTTCTGGAGTAATCACTAGGCCTTCTAGAGTAATCACTAGGCCTGTGACTGCTGCTGCTACCACGGAAACTTGGGTCGAAATCGCTTGGCCTGTGGCTGAAGAAGACACGGTCACAGACGCTGAAACGACGGTCAAGACCAGGCTGAGGAATTGAAGGGTCGTTCCATGTACTACTTGGGGTCTGAAAAGACCGTCTGTGGAAGAAAGTAGAGTTCTTTTGCCTTGTGGATCCAGAGAAATCAGCATCAATCTCTGCAATAGGCACAGGTATAGGGGAAGGCGTGTGATAACCGCTGGTTCCACTAGTTCCTGGTCGGTTATTGAGCGTTTTCCGGATAAGAGAGAGCCATTTCTGAGCCGGTCCGTTGTCTTCAGCTCCAAGGACATTTCCAGCATTAAGAGGAACAATCTCTTGGAATCTGAAATTGACCAAAAAAGAAAGATTGAGGAAAAGACTTAACGAAACTCATCAAAGAATTATGTATTTTGAAACATACCCGAGTACGTAGATATCTGCAGGAGCTGATGAATGAAGCCACTCATCTAGGTTTAAGTCAGAAGGAGGAGAGCGTCCAGCTACGTTCCAGGTAGCAGTAAAGATGCTGCTCAAAGTAATCAACACTTGACTTCAGTAGCAATGGATCATAATTATGCCATTTTACAGACATAGAGGTGTATGTTGTGTGTATATAATACCTGTAGTTTTGGACATCAATGATCCTAGGATTCTCATAATTCATTCTCCTTTGCCGAGCTTGCTGCTCCCAGTTCTTACTGAGCTTCTCTGTGAAACCCAGAAATCATCAGTAAAAATAATTTAATATTGTAGTTTGATGATATCATAAATGTGACTATATGTATGATTTTACCAGTATTGGTCTTCTGGATTGTGCAGGGAGCTTTCTCTCCTGAGAAGCTACTTCTGTGCTCTACTTCAACTCCTTTAATCAATTTAACAAATCCATCTCAGAAACATATGAATTAAGATTATCTCAGAGAGACAAAAAAAAAAAAACATAACGCTCCAGGGAAAAAAACAAGAACAAGTAAACAAAATTAGTTAAAATAAAGAAAGAGAGAGACTTTACCAGCAGAAGCAGGACCATCTGCTTGAAACTCCTCTGTTTTGCTTTTAATATTAAACCATTTCCTGACCATCTTCTTGGACCAGGCCAGCTTCATTTCAAAATTTCAAAAGAAAAAAGAAGGAATGTTACTCATCTGGAAATTCCATGAAGATGGGCAGAAAAAGGTCAAAGATTTAGAGAAGACACACAGAAAAAAGAAACCTTATTTGTCTTGGATTTGTCTTCTCTCATTGTTACTCCTTCTCTTGCTTCTTTACTATTGTGTGTGCGTGGCTCTTTTTCTTTTTCTTCTTTAACAGAAACTCAATCCATCCATAAACACAAAAAAGGGGGGAAATGTTTCCCAAATGACTCAAAAACACAATAGAAATCGTCAAAAGAAGTTTGGAATCACTGCCAAAAACGATGGAATTTTCCCAAAATTGGGGTTTTTTTCACCCTCTGGACCAGACAGAAACTTCAACAAAAAGTAAGCTAGGATATAGAATTTGGGTTTCTCCCTAAGAAATGAGTTTAGATTCTTAGACTCTCAATGAGCAAATGGTGGGCTTTTTTTTTGTTCTTGAGAGAAGGTTATAATGGCGTTAGCGAAAAAGGAAATGTGCAGAGGAGAGAGAGAGAGAGAGAGGTACTTAAAATAAGAGAAAGTGTTGAAGAGACATCAATTCTTGAAGTAGACAGAGGCGAGACAATGAGGGCAGATTTTAGAGGGAGAAAGTAAAAGTGAAATCTAGAGAGAGAGAGCTTAGTCCTCAATGAAACGGCAAAGTAAAAGCAGCGGATTTTGAAGCAAATAAAGTGCACAGAGACTAGTTTATTAGTCTTTGCTCTACTTTTTTTTCTTTTCTTAATAATTACGTATTATTGAATGTGTATATTTTTTGTTGGCAACTTTATAATTATCTAATTTAATTAGACGATTGGGAGAACCACTGATTAGATTTCCAAAACGAAAAATTTAATATTTGCAACGTCTGTCTAATTCAAATTGTTGTTTGCCAATAATATTTTTGTTGTTGTTGGAAGTTTGTCATTAACATTTTTATCTTCTATACTCTTTTATTTTCAACACATTTGTCATTAACCATTATAGTTTTTGTTGATAGAGAACTCATTTTCAGATTTAGGGTTTAGGTCATTATAAAAATGTATTGGTTTTAAGTCTCGATTCATACTTCAAAAAGGATCATAAAAATATATATATGTGAAATTAGACTTGACTCTTTAAATTTGACCAAAAAAAGAGAGACTAATTTAACTATTTAGCAAGTTCTAATTTAACTATACTCTTTAAATTGTATTTAGCAAGTTCTAATTTAACTAAACAACCTGTGGAATGCGTAATATTTCATGTATTTGTCATTAATTTTGTAAAATTATAGAATAAGCGAGTGTAAATCATGATTCTACGGAAATCTATGATTGATATAAACATGCCAAGGGATTTTGTCAACTCTAGTAAAAAAATTATCATCACGTTTTGTAATAATACAAGAAAAAAGAAAAAGCCGAGAAGTTTTTTTCTTTTCAAAATCATTTACTAGTAAGATACTAAGATGTATCAATGTATTTAACTTGATTGAAGATTATTAATTTAAAAACTTAAAATTTGAAACTTTACAAATTAATCAATAAATATTTAAGAGTGGATCAGAATGAACTGAAAGTAATAGAAACTAGAGAGAATTTTGCAAATTTCCACATAGGTGCATGCGAAAGTTGTGTATGCATGATGTTGACTGATAAAGCACGAAAAAAGCATATGAAATTATAGGATCCAATTACCACATATAATTTTATGTAATAAATAGCGAAGATTACACAATAAGCAAACGAATTAAAATCAATAACGATTTTTGGTATAGAGGAGAAATGCACTTTCTTGGTTGGTTTAGTATCGGTACAAGAATTGCAGTGGCATGTTTGTAATAATGTAGATTTTTTTTTCTCAAACGGTCAAGCTTAAAAAGAGAGCATTGACAATTCAGTTATGCAGTTGTATTTATCATCTATTTGTACTCTTTCTTTTATATAAAAAAAAACTCAATGAATTACGAAAACATTTTTGGCCGAAATTAGTTTGATTCTTACATCGAGAGCAAATAAACTAACTGATTCTGTGTCCATTGTTTTTATTTTGAAATTGAATTGTAAGATATGCAAAATTGAGTGTTCAAAACCTTCATTAAATCGAGTTAGGGTGATCTTGGTATTTTATATTTGATATAATTTATCAAATCGAAGAGTGGAAAGGGGGATCTCTATTGTATCCACAAATCAGATTATAGTATATGTCTGTATATTTTGTTTGAAGATCGAATTTGAGATATTGCTATTCATGTATATGTTCATACATTCACCAATATTAATGATTTAAACAGAAATGTTACTCTTCTTTTTTTGCAACAAAATATATATTACGCTATTAACCTACCATAAATAAATAAATAAAGATCTCGTAGTAAAGTATCACATTTTCTCTCTAAGATTTTGGTCTATGAAAGAAAGTAAAAAAGCAAAACTAAAATAATACTATAAAAACCTAAAAGGGAGAGAGAGGTGTAGAGGGGAAAAAGAGAAAAAGAGATAAAAGAGGCCTATGTGTCTTCATCTATTGGTATAGTTGCCATCTCATCTTTCACTTTCATTTTTTTAGATATTTTTCTTTTATTTTTTCCGCAATCTATCTTTATTTTAATTTTGAGTTTCTGAAGTTCCTAAATTTGGATGATTATTTTATGGTTTTTCAGAATTATTCTTTCCTTGTAGCACAAATGTTGGACACAAGATACTGTATTAAAGTCCACTCACCACTGATATCAGGAGTCTGCGCTCCTTTTTCTGTATTTTTCTTGAGACTCCCAATTTTAGCCATCTTTCAAGATTCATTTTTCTTACTTACATATCTTTAGTGACTACATAAACATATTACGCATATAAAAACAAAAAATTGTAACCACTTTTTTTTGTTATTAAAATACTAAGTCACTAGACATTAGGGTTAAGTATAAAATAATATAAATGAAATTCTTAGAATATCTAAGATCTCGACCAAGCTATATAAGATTCGCTATTAAGCTTTAGATCAGTCCGTAGACACATTCCAAAAATTACATGAGAAAAACTCCAGTTCGAACATTCACACCATGCTATTAACTATATTGATATGATATGATCCAATCAATAAATTTAAACTTTTAATATATAATTCACATTTGTTGTTCGCTCATCTTTGTATTTACTCTCAGTAACTGCGTGGCAATTCCGCTTTTCATTGTTTGAAATCCCACAAATTTTGTAGTTTGTATATAAAATTATATACCTAACTTAACTAAAAGAAATACGGAAAACAATTAAGAAATTGATAATGGCCTGACGGCGGAGAATTCCATGCTGGGGCAGCCCAATGTCCCATATGATTAAAACTATCCGCTTAATCAATAGATTATCCATATCGTAAATTTAAAATTAATTTATAAAATAAATGATCCAAAATACTTAAAAGAATACGGAGATTAGCTCCACCATACATCGAACACTCATAAATGCTAATCATGATTAGCATCTACACAATTAATTTTCGTTTTGCTCTTTGCTTTGCCCCATCAAGATACATCCATATTTGTTTACAGACAATGGGAAACGCAATATCGAGCATATATGCCAACAATAGCAATTATTTATTTGACCAGACGTATAGATGACTAATCATATAGCTTGATGATTATATTCAATAGTATATGATTTTAACCATTTTCGACATCGTTTGAGTATTCTTAAACACGTTTTAAAACACTAAATGGTCCATGGTATTCAGTTAGTGTTTATTGATTCTAATTATAAACACATGCGATAAATATTGACAATTGACAAACACAATTATTTGCGTCTAGACTAGTGAAGAAGCGACTAGTAAATAGAGGAAGAAACAATACATAGATACAACGTATACGTTTAATTGTTGTCATTTATTAGTCGCTTATTCACCAGTCTAAACGCATAAACCATCCGAGCTTATATATATGCAAATTGACTCTTTTTAAAACAAACAAAAAAATACAATAAAAGTTCGCTTTAATTTTGTGTAACCTATCTATAAAATGAGTGGACTTTGCTTTTATTGGTATCTAATCAGCAGGAATATTATCATTAATTTGTCTCCACGAACTCGTAGATGACGTATACTTTCGCATTAGATGAACACTAGTCACTTAGGCAAGGCATTTTTTTCCTTTTTTTTACAAAAATTAATACATTTGTCAAATATGGTCACTGTTTGAAATTTTATTTTTAGGCGAAAGAGGAAGGGGGAATTAAAAAGGCAAATTCTTTCAAAAAAAAAAAAAATTAAAAAGGCAAAAACATTGTGAGCCAAATATTTCGAAAGAAGAAACGATCGAGGGCATGCATGCAACACATATTAATAAAGTCGATCTCCCAGTTTGTTTCTTGTTAAGAAATTTTCACATCCGGAAATTCGGGATTCAAACATGAAACTATATAAACTATCGCAATTCTTTGTGTTACCAACGAATAAAAAATCCAATAGATGGAATCATTAATGGGCGAAATAACAAGGGACATGAGCAAGTGGCAATGGCGGACCCATGTAGTAAAATGGGGGGTCATATGACCCCTTAGTTTAAAAAAAATATATATTTATATGTAATTATTAACAAAATTAATAATAAAATGGGTAAGTTTTGGTCAATTGACACCCTTATATCTAGATTTTATATTTATGATTTGTAAATTTTAGGATAATGACACTTTTATATTTAACTTTCGTATTCATAGTTTACTTAATAATATTTTATTTTTGAAAAAATTATATAATGACTCCGGTAAAAAAAATTTCTGGGTCCGCCAATGGCAAATGGTGTCAAATGGATGCGCATTTAAATTGTTAGTCTATATTTGTCATCTCCAATATAAAAAGGATATTCCTTAATTTGGACAATGTGTTCTTACACTCTTGAGCTCAATCTTTTAACCTTTTAGTTTCGTTTTACTTGATAAAAACGATTCTAATCCTAACAAGGTAAAAGAATGTATCATTTGACTGGTTGTCTTTACTAAGAATATATAAATGTCTGATACAATTTACTATACAATTTGTGGTTTGAATGTCCTCTGTGATAAGCACTAGTAGTTTTGGGTTTTATGGTTAGTAGAAGCATTAGTAGTTTACTAGCTATGTGAATATATATATATATATATATATATATATTCATTTTGGAAAGAGGTCCCATCCTTGCTTCTGAGCTCGATCGAGAGGTGGCTGCAAACCTATTATGNGCTTCTGAGCTCGATCGAGAGGTGGCTGCAAACCTATTATGTTTTCTAAGTTTTTTCTTTGATTACCGGCAAAATTATAGGCCGACCAAAATTCAAAATAATTAAAATATTTTATTATGCGATTATGTAAACCTAATGTCTTTTGGTTCGTTCTCATTCGCGGTACTCGTTTCTTTTTATTCTACATTTCTACTGTCTTATAACTCGAAAAAACTTGGAAAACTTTTCAATTTTTCTTTTTACATTAAAACATTTCAATTAACATGCATATCAAACAATTATTTTTTTTTATCATGTGTCCTAATCACTTTAGTTTTCCCATAGCATCTCTCTACTTTAATATATAGTTTGATGGTATTGGTACGTATAAACCCTTAATCATTATGCCAACGACATTTTCACTATATGAATCCATAGTTTACGATAATCATGAGACGACATCTGTTGAAAATGTAGTAAGGGGATTTGATTCATCCTCAAGGGTTAACGAAACGAGGGGGGGGCAAAAGTAGATTGCATGGTTTCATATGGTAATTACATCTAATCACCAAAGCTGATTTCATTAAAAAGAAAAGACAACGAAGATTTTGCTTTTACTTTCTCTTTTTAGTACAAATCCCATCTCTTAAATTTCAAGATTTACGAGGCAGTCAGAGCAAAGATTCACCTATATTAAATAATTTAACATATATATATACACTTAAGAATTAAATCGTATGCATCTGTTTTTTCTTTTGCTTTTATTGTGGGGAGGCCCACTTTTTCTTTATGTTTGCTTGTAGGCTATGTAATGCCCGTTTGTATTTAGAGCCGGGTCACATAGCATTTTCAGAAAAAAATGAATAAAGCTTAAAAATTCAAAGATGGATATATAATTATTTTGGATAATGTCTGTTAATTATTCCTCGTATTTACAATTACAATCCCTTGATCTAAATGATTATAAAGGTAAACTAAATTTCCAAAACAAGAAAAGCTGTTTTTGACAAAAAAAAAAAAAAGAAGAGGCTGTTTTGCTCCACGCAAGCCCAGATATGCTATTAACAAAAAGAAAAACAATGAAAATACGTCAAGTTTTAGTTTTTAGTGTATCATCTATTATATAAAAGTTCATTGTTTTTCACGAGAGATTGACAACTCAGCACCCTCTCCTTCGGCCACATCAGTATTAATAAAAAAACAAAAAAAATTATTATAAAAAAAACACAGATTCATTCAATCGACTCTTTTATGGTTCTTCAAATCCCT
>OVAY01003613.1:0-10331 GCA_900406395.1 Kernera saxatilis
GATTTGAACAAAATTTAAAATCTTCTCAAATCATCAGTTCAATATGCCCTCATAAGCTTACAATACTAAATACAAACCCAAAAAAATAAATTCTAAATCTTTAAAAATTGTTTTGGTATTTATGATTTTTAAAATTAAAAACTAATGGTGGTAATTTTGAGAAAAAACAAGTGATATTATTTTTGGAAAAAGAAATTAAAATGTGGTATTTTAAGATATATTTTTAAAAAAACTATACACTTCGAAAAATAAAAATATATCAACTCCTACGGTCCTTATTTTATTCCGGAATTAGTTAATGTAATTGACATGAATCCCACTAACATACGCTGATGCAATGGAAACCACTCGAAGACAAGATTTATAGAGATATTTTGAAAATCGAACACGTTTCTTCGGTAAAATGTATCGATCAAGAGTACGTAAATGTTAAAATAACAGATAAATAATATTACAAGATGCCTAATCCAATTAAGTCATCATAAGTAATCAAGTTTATATCTCTGTTGATTTCTAGTATGCTTATTAAATAGCATACGACATAGCAACAACAAATGAAAATTGATGTTTCCAATAATAAATCACATAAAGCGACTGCCGGAAGCAACTGGGTCTATGAGTAATTGGTTTACCCATATGTTAACTATTGGAAAGTAGTTATCTCTTCTTCTTTTTTTTTGTATCAAATAATTATCTCATTGATAACTTGGTTTACTCATTTTCATCAAAAGTATGTTTACAAGCATAAACGAATAGAGTTCCGTACGTTAAATTGAAATTTGATTAAATCTTTTTAACAAAAGAATAATAATTTTGATTAAAATCTACACGATGGTTCCTCTTTTCCTAAAAATTGAATTTGATTTAATGTGAAATGCTCTCTCCATTTTAAATTGTAGATGTTTTAATTTTTTTTATGTTTAATATTTTTTTATGTATAATCATTGCTTCATTTTTTATTTACTTCTATCATTTTTTACAGAAAAGAAAAAATAATTAACAACAGTTTAATACGAAAACTAATAAAATTGTAATTGGAAACATTTTTTTTAATGTGTGAAAAAACCTAAAACATATATTAATGTAAAACAGAAAGAATATTAATTAATCGAGTTATCGTCCAATTGAGACACCTACATGTGAGTGCTTTAATTGTGACCCGTATCCCAACTTGCCATATGAAAGTCATCACATAGTATAATTTTGATTTAAGTAAGTCATCAGTCACTAAACAATGCATATTGTTAATATATGTATAATTGCTTAGCAAAATTAATTTTTACATTTTCACACGAGTTAATTAATTGCAAAGACCATATTACCATAGTGAAAAATAAGAAGAAAACCACGTGATTCCGGAATGGAAAAAGTAATAGACACAATATGGTACTATTAAGTATTAACTTCCTGCATTCTATTATATAAAATATTTTAGATTTTTTTTTTGATTTATTTTGTTTTTTTGTTTTTTTTTCAAATTTCTATGCATAAGTTAAATTATTTTGATGTTTTGTGACCATTTATATAATACAGTGTTTTTATAGATTAGTTTATTTTTAAATAGATATTAAATGAATTTTTAATATACTAACAAAGATAAAAACAAAAGTAAAGTTTTTATAATTTTTAAACTTTGTACTTTTAACTAAAAAACCTTATATAGTAGAACGAAATGAATATTATTCAACATTGATTTAAGCAAAAAAATTTAAGTAATTGAATGTTAGTTTCATATAGAAATGGCATCACATTATATAGCTTGCTTTTGTATATACAGAACAACTTTTGGTCGTATGGAACACGAATTTGTTAAATTTCATGCGCTTCCAACTCAAAATCAATTGACCACAAAATAATTGATTCGTGTCTTTTACATATTACTTTATATCTCTTGATATGGATCCTAACATGTTTCCTCGAAATAATGATTCTTACCGATCAATCTCGAACCGTATTTTACTCTAGGAAAAACTTTTCTCGAACCACTTTATTTGGAACTTTGATACCATGTCTAGTTCATGAGTTCTTAACTTCAAATAAATTAACACAAATGGATTGACAAATGTTCCATAATTTAGATCCCTTGATGTAGGATGCTAACAATTATTCAACCATATTATTCGAAATTGAGATACTCTTTTTAATATCAGCATAATAGCAACATAATTTAAACTTTATTGACCACAACGTAAGATTAGTTTAGACCTCCATGACATGATTGACTAACAAACTTGAATTCAAATAATCACCCTTCTTGCATGTTATGTTTATTTCCTTAAATATATCGTATTCACGTATATGGCTGTATTTATGGAAAAAATAATCAGAATTTAAGAATGAACTAAATATCATTACAATTTTGCGAGAACTTTCAGTTTATATTTTCTAGCAATAATCCTTTTTAGAATAGGTTTTTGGTCAGTGGTTTTCTTTTGGACTTGTTAGCAGCAAACTCATTCGTCACATGTTTGACTTTACTATAAAAAGGAAAATTGTAAACTTTTGACGAATAAAAAAAAGGAGGTGAAAGATTTTGTTGTAGTACTAAGTAACCATTGGGAAAGATCTTACGCAACAAATTTTTTTTTTTGATAAGAAATACGCAACAAATTGATGAACATTGATTTAACATAAAATCAATTTGATAAGTATTAAACTTTAAAGAAATTTCCATAGCCATATAAGTACATATGTAGCTGGCAAGAAAAAGAACATCCGGTTTCAAAAAAAAGAAAAAAAAAAAAAAAAAGAAAAAAAACATGTGTTTTGTCAAAAANAAAAAAAAAAGAAAAAGAACATGTGTTTTGTCAAAAAAAGAAAAGAAAAAGAACGTGTACATGAGATGTATTAATTTCAGAATGTGTTGAATGATGAGGATCAGAGTCAGAGGCCCGTACATCTTCCACGTCATCAGGAGAAAGAAAAGCAAAAAGTTGTGATCTGTACGGTATTAAATAGTAAGGACGACTTTGATATTATTTATATAAGTCAAATATATATCAAATTAATGTAAAAGTACGCCTATCAGAGCCCACGATAAGCATTAGCATCATCACCCACTTTTCTGGTGAACAACCCCACGTTGATAACTACGTGAAAGTTGCCGTAATTCAAGCGACGATTTTGAAAGAAAAAAATGAAAATACATTCTCTTGGAATATTTGCAAAATCGCCCCGTTTATATCTTCCTTCCTAGCCCCCAGCTTTTGATTCGTTATGTTTATACCCCCAATATTTGGTGATCTAGTGATCTAGCCATCTAGGATTAGGCAAGATCCAAGATGCATATGTAATAGGTGCTTAAAACCGGATATGAACCTAGCTTCGACATTAAAACCATCACCAGAGATTTAGTCATTGGAGTAAGAGATCCTTTGAGTGATATTTAGAATAAGAAGCTAAACGAAGTTCCATTGTTAAGAAACGATCAGTTTTGCTAATTTTAAATATTTTATGAAAATGTTTTGTAAGATTTTTTTTTTGTTTAAAACTCACAAACCACGCGTAAACCAAATTAGACATGAATAATGAGTCAATGACACACAAAACTAGTGAAAACTACACTGTCTTCTGATAATATTTTAATTTATATCCTAGATTTTACTATATTTTTTTAGAATTTATCGATAAAATTATGATTGTCATAGATCTGTTTTAAAGATATATATAGATTTATATGATCAGTTGTGAACTAAGTTTCATATTGGAATATCTCAAAACTTATGTTACAAGGAAAATTGGAGATCTCGTGGAGAGGAGAGAACAACATCTTCTTTGATATACTCGAGCTACCGTTGTTTCTATTTAATTATGTTTGAAAAAGCAATGTCAAAAATATGATTAAAAACAAAAAATTAGACCCTTTTTCAAATATATAGATGTATATAATCTAGCAAGTGGCAACTATTTTAAGTAAAAATCCTTACACTTTATACAAGTCAACGACCATCCGTAATGAAAGACCGATGGTTTAGAGTTTTTTTGTTTGACTTCCCCGACATGATTGGAATTTTCTTTACCTATAAAGAT
The DNA here is from genome assembly GCA_900406395.1 of Kernera saxatilis. Lineage (NCBI taxonomy): Eukaryota > Viridiplantae > Streptophyta > Magnoliopsida > Brassicales > Brassicaceae > Kernera > Kernera saxatilis. The sequence continues at coordinate 4,030 of OVAY01003613.1, forward strand.
TGGACCTTTCTTCCTTGCTTACGTGTGAAATAAAGTAACATAATAATAAATCCAAAATTTGATCTGAAATCCAAAATATTTGATCTTTTAGAACCATATATAAAAGAAATAGACTACCTATTCATAGTTGATTAACTATCAAATTTACATAGTAACATAACATAAAGACGCTCATGCATAATCCGCACCGATCAAAATTATATAAATTGATCCTTATTTCCGTAACCAATAATTAATTAAGAAACATAGGGATTGTTTAGATGGTACATTGGAAGATGTAATAAAGTCAACTTATCAGTAGGTATCATTGTGAGCATATGCGGAATATAATCTGCCAACAATTCATTTGACTAAACGATTATTTATATCATTGATAAAAGTTATTACATTTAATTTACATTAATCTATATCTACCTTACTTTTAATAACCGGTGGCTACAACTACTTCATCAAAGAAACCTCTTTTGAAGTAACCGAACGGATAATTCTAGCCAACTCAACTGTTAATCCTATTGCTACAACTTATTTACTAAAACTATTTGGAAATGTAATAAAACAATCAAAACAAAAAAATTTCCATTGGACTAATGCTGTTTAGTTCAAGCATCTTTTTTTTCAAGCATGTTTTTTTGGATACTTTTAACACATGTTTTTGGACCCATTTTCATAGATTCTTCAAACTAAAGACCAATGAACTCCTTAGTGGACTTCGATCTTTTCAAAACGTCTTTATATTGTTTTTCAAACTTTGGATAATTCGGACTACATCAGACTAATGCATTACATATTTTGTATGTAAAGAGCTTGTGCTAATAGTTGACTATACACCTCCCGACTTCCAAGAGTAGAAATTAAAGGTCCATGAAAAAAAACTTTTTCTACTAGGTTTTCAACTAAAGAGTTCAATGTTTAATTTGCTTCCTAAAAATCAAGTGAAACGTCATTAGCCCCAACTATCCAAGGGGAATCGAAATTGTTTTTAGTGAGATCAAACTCAGAAAAAGCGACTTTAATTACGCCTTTCCTCGAAACAACTACCACTAAGCCACCACATGCTTTATATTGTATTTACAAGCAATAAAATGAGAAACTTCATATTTGAAGCTCAAAATCATAAGAAGTAACCTGCACAAAAATCGTCCATCTTATTCAGAAGACTCTTGCCACTTTTCCATGGATCTTAAATTTCACATTTGAAAACACTCTTCTAAATATTTGAGCATGTTGTTTCTATCCACTCCAATTATTTGAAAATGTTTCTTTGTTAAGTGTTAGATAGTATACATATTATTGTATTTGTATGTATATAAATATATTTTGGATATATAAGTTTTTTTTGGTTTAAGGATATATAAGTTATACGTTCCGACAGAGCAATGATCGAGTTAAAACAACAAACTTAATAGTAGTTAATGAGTTTTGATATTTTTTATTAGTTGGGTGACCGAAAGAAAATAAGTTCATGAATTTTGGAATAAAGTTGAAAAAACACGAACTTAATAGTTATACACAACTTGCGACAAAATTGTTTATTTAATTTAAAAAAAAAAAAAATTTCCAAAAACGAAATTAATTTGGTGAGTCGACCACATGGGATAATACACAAAAGACAAACCGAAATTAATTTTTTAAAATTCTACACTGAACCGTACGGTCTAATCGGCCTTTAGTTAACGTCAAGTGTCAAACATTTGTATATATATATTCACCATTAATTAACAATATTTATATATAATAATCAGCTGGACACCTCCATGCATTAGCTACATATACGCGAAATGGACGCTAAGCGGGCGGTGAAAATGACACGTTGTTCTACTTAATTTTATTCTAACTCGTACGTAATATACAATTCTATAATATATTTATATATATAGTTAATATATATATATATATACATATATATATAATTTATACAAATATTTGTGCTGACTTGATGAGATATGGACCATGGTCCAAGAAATTAATGAAACGTACTGACATAATTAGCAAAAGTTTTGAAACATTTTTAAAATGAATGGGGCACGTAATTTGCATTATGCATAAACTACATATGCTTACTACTAATAGAATATTCTCATCTCCGTGTGAACTACATCAAATTTTCTGAAGCCATAAACATTAAACATAAGTTTTGATCAATAATAATAAAACTCATTATTCAAATCTTATCATTGGACCCACCAAACCATACCCACCATGTTCATATGAGATCTTCATTTCCTCTATAAATACCCACCATGTTCTCTTTTCCAACTTACACCAAAACCAAAAACCAACAAAGGCCACAAAGAAGAAAAAAGAAGAAAACTTCTTGTCATTTAGAGTCTTTCTCTTAATTTCAACCGTTTTCTTTGCAGAAAAGATCAATGGCTCACAACCATTCTAATGAAGGCGGCTCTATCGGGAGCTCCTTGCATGGAGTCACGGCAAGGGAGCAAGTCTTCTCCTTCTCCGTCCACGAAGATGGCCCTTCGTCTCAAGCCGTCCGATCAGACGATCCTACGGCTAAGTTCGCTCTACCCGTGGACTCCGAGCATAGGGCAAAAGTGTTCAAACCACTCTCATTCGCTAAACCACATATGAGAGCTTTCCACTTAGGATGGATCTCTTTCTTCACTTGCTTCATCTCTACCTTCGCAGCCGCACCTCTAGTCCCGGTCATCCGTGACAACCTCGACCTGACCAAAACCGACATCGGAAACGCTGGAGTCGCATCTGTTTCGGGTGCCATTTTCTCGAGGCTCGCTATGGGTGCCGTATGTGATCTTCTAGGGGCACGTTACGGCACTGCCTTCTCTCTTATGCTCACGGCTCCGGCCGTTTTCTCCATGTCGTTCGTAGCTGATGCCGGAAGCTACTTAGCCGTGCGGTTCATGATCGGTTTTTGCTTGGCGACGTTCGTGTCATGCCAGTACTGGACGAGCGTTATGTTCAATGGAAAGATTATCGGACTCGTTAACGGATGTGCCGGAGGATGGGGAGACATGGGAGGAGGCGTGACTCAGCTACTCATGCCAATGGTCTTCCACGTCATCAAACTCACCGGAGCCACTCCTTTCACGGCGTGGAGGTTCGCCTTCTTCATCCCCGGCTTCCTTCAGATCATTATGGGCATTCTTGTCCTCACTCTCGGCCAAGATCTCCCCGACGGTAACCTTAGTACCCTCCAAAAGAGTGGTCAAGTTTCCAAAGACAAATTCTCCAAGGTAATTATAACAAAACATTAAACATCAATATTTTAAGATACTATCATAATAGCATTATTAATGTATGTTGTTCTAATTACATGTTCTTGTTGTAAATTTTTGTTTAATAGGTCTTCTGGTTCGCTGTGAAGAACTATAGAACATGGATCTTATTCGCTCTCTATGGATTTTCTATGGGAGTTGAATTAACGATCAACAACGTTATATCCGGATACTTCTACGACAGGTTTAACCTTACGCTTCACACAGCTGGTATCGTAGCAGCCAGCTTTGGTATGGCAAACTTCTTCGCCCGCCCCCTCGGTGGCTACGCCTCAGATGTAGCTGCACGGCTCTTCGGCATGAGAGGCAGGTTATGGACCTTGTGGATATTACAAACCGTTGGAGCTCTCTTCTGTATCTGGCTCGGTCGTGCTGGTTCACTCCCTATAGCTATCTTAGCCATGATGCTCTTTTCCGTCGGCACACAAGCCGCTTGCGGAGCCCTCTTCGGCGTTGCTCCTTTCGTTTCTCGCCGTTCTCTCGGGCTTATCTCGGGATTAACCGGCGCTGGAGGAAATTTCGGGTCGGGGATTACTCAACTTCTTTTCTTCTCTTCGTCGAGGTTTACTACTGCTGAAGGGCTATCGCTGATGGGCGTTATGGCGGTCGTGTTTACCCTTCCCGTTGCATTTATACATTTTCCGCAGTGGGGAAGCATGTTCTTGAGGCCATCGCAACACGAAGAGAGATCAAAGGAGGAGCATTATTATGGAGCTGAATGGACAGAGGAAGAGAAGAGCTTGGGGCTACACGAGGGAAGCATTAAGTTCGCTGAAAACAGCCGGTCAGAGAGAGGCCGGAAGGCGGTGCTGGCTGATATGCCAACACCGGAGACCGGAAGTCCGGCTCATGTCTAGTAAAGGACACTCACATTAACCTTTGTTTCTTCCACATATAAATAACCCTCAATGTTACCTTTTATGTTTGCTTGTTTTATGAGAGATGTACCGAGTAAGATCCTGACTTGATAAGTGAGGTTCAGTGAGCCCGGTGCTCGTGATGTAAAATGTCGTTTTATTATGAAAGGCTTCTGCATCAGTTTTCTCTCTGTTTTATCGACGAGCCATGTCTTTAAAAGTCTTTGAAAAATCAAATGAGACGAGTGTTTTCAAGCAAAACTAGTCATACCTTAAAGAGTCTACATGAAGAAACCTTTCTTCCTTGGAGAGACGTCACATAGACAGATATAAAGAAAGACCAAAGAAGAAGCAATTGACTTTAGTAATCTTTACGTCTCAGAAACAGATTGCATTAAAAGAATCAGGAAAGAGTAAGGAAGACACTAAACTTAGAACGACATGGGAAGATTGCAAATGTAAAACTAAAGTTTGATGAAAGTTTTCAAAACATTACAAGAAAGCTATGCTAAACTTTTGAAATTGGGTTTTCTGATAGAAAAGAGCTTAACGCACTTGTGTACTTTGCTAAAGGCGCTAGTAGCTTGTCTTTCCACTCCCACCACACGTAATACAAGATCTCGTGGAAGAACATTTAGTGCAGTAGCTCCATTTCTTGGGAAGCCTAAGAATATGTTTCGTCGAGAATCAATAAAGGATCAATGAGATTGAAGGGAAGAAGAACAACGAGGGAGTTTATTATATTAACCCGGCTGTATATCGTGTGGCCATGTTTTTTGCTGTGAGTCTTGCTTTCTCAGCATTTTCATCTGATAGTTTCTTTACCACAAATCCTTCACCTTTGCACTCAGAACAGACTCCTGAACCGCCGCAAACTTCACATTCTTTCATAGAAGCCTGCAATTCGGTTTCAACAGAGAAAACAAACAATGGTTCAAGAAAAATTCGAGGCGGATTGTGTTCACTGTTCATATACTAAAAAACAAACTACCTCGGCTTCTTCCGAGGCTTTGTTACTTCTCCTAACAAGAACAGTGGCTGCAGTGCCAACAACCGTGGCTGCAATCGCTATAGAAACAGCTGTTTCAGCTAAAGCAGGAATCACTATTGATGATGATCTCTTAGCTTTCTGATGTGGAGATTTCAAAGAAATCGAGTTTAAGAACCTCGCATCCTTAACACCTACCACAAAAAAATTCAACAACGAAAACTCAGTAAATATATACAGAAGTGTGTTGGCTATATATGAATATACGCATATTAACTCAGATGATGCAAACAAAACCTCAAAAGAAGTGAAATGGTCAAGACACTGTTTGTCCTAAAAGCTAATATGAATCAGAGAGTATAGTGTTTAGTAATGAATCACCATGAAAGTTCAACTTACTCGTAATACAAATTGATCCAAGCAGTATGGATTTAAACAAACCCTAATTCCACCATTGAATTAAAAATCTAGCAATCTCTTCGTTATGATCACGCAAATTTCAATCGGTTTTAGCAAAACCCACTAAAAGAAACTACCAAATCTTGAATATTTAACTCTAAACCTCCACTCTTACTTAAGAACTAGGAAGATCAAACAAAATTAAGACCCAACTCGAAATTCATCTAAATCAGAAATATCTTAGAAATTTGTGATTTTACAGAGAATTGCGTCAAATTCTCTCTAAAATAGAACAAACAGTAAACTGAGAATTAGGGTTTTGTTGAGCATACCTGAAGTTGAAGAAACTGAGGAGGGGAATGAAAAAGATTGAAACTTGAGACTGAGCTCCATCGCAACAGAGAAATTTTCATTTCTTTCATTTTTCGTCACTTCGATTCTTGTTATCTCCCGAATCCAAAACCTTATCTTGTCCCGTTTGCCAATATTTTTAAATTCAATACCGCGATTGAATTGAACCGAAACCGGAACGAACCGGTGAACCGATCAAAATTGACTTTTCACGTGCATGACCGTAAAGTCCGCGCCAAACCGTGTTTGTGGATCTCAAAATTAGCAACAATCAAGCCGAATCGAGCAAATGAAGATGTAAATAATTTAGGGATGAGAATCGATCTAGCTCATGTTCGTTTGCTCATATGGAAAATATATCTGGATGGTTCATCTGGATGGTCCACCTGAATGGTCTATTCAGATGATGTTCGTTTCTGTTTTCCATATGCATCTCGATGAATGGTTCATCTAGAT
>OVAY01003614.1:0-10323 GCA_900406395.1 Kernera saxatilis
GCCTTTACCTTTCCTGTCAATCTCGGCTTCAATCTAATAATCTTCTTCCTCCTCGTCTTCCTCTTCATCTACATCTCTATGCTTGCTCGATATTTCTCCGTCTTGGACTCAAAATCAGCAGAATTCAACGAGGGATTAAGCTTATGAGCCTTGTTTGCAAACAGAAGCAAGCACCTTTGAGGAGATCCTCTTTTATTTTGTTGGGTNATCCTCTTTTATTTTGTTGGGTCAGATTCTTTACTTAGCCGGTGGGGGGGTTATGAAACGCGATTTCGGATAATTGATGTTCATAAACGCGATTTCAGAATTATTAAACTCAATTTTTTGTTTTTAATTAGAGATGTGGAATTAGTTTGATATATGATAGTTTGGGTGGTTAAAATTTTTGAAACATTAGTTTGGGGGGTTTAGTAATGAGGTTAAGAGTTTGGGGGAAAATAAATTGGGTTGATTGAGTGGGGGGAGATTTAGGCAGTCAACCCAATTTTTTAATGTGTAAAAATTCCAAAGATAACATTATTTGCAAAAAAAAAAAAAAAAAAAAAAGGAAAAAACACTAACGACAATTTGGTTAGAAAAACCCATTGAACTCAACCAGAGTACTTTTTGTTGATGGGAGATTATTACCGGAAAACGTTGTTAGCAGCAGAGGTAAAGGATTACCACAAATCCTCTATCACCTCCAGATCAACCATCAAGCTCGACATTTCCAAAGCATTTGATACGGTACAATGATATTTTATTATGAAACACTCTTCGGGTAATGGGATATCCGGATCAATTCATTTATTGGGTTCATTTGTGTATCTCTACATCATCATACACTGTATCAGTTAGTGGGGAGTTGGAGGGGTTCTTCACAAGCACTCTAGGGCTAAGGCAAGGTTGCTCTTTATCACCATATTTATATGTGATAATCAACAATGTCTTGTCTAAATTTTTGAACAAAGCACCAATAGAAGGTTAAATTGGTTATCATCCACATTGCAGGGTATGCCAGTCTGTTGAATTGAGACAAGCGATCGATCGGATACGAGAGCTACCAGTTCCTGATCCGGTAGGTGGGAAAGGATCTAGTCTTATGGTGTTACGGGATTCTGACTTCAGAAGCTAGTTCTCGTCTTATCGCATTTGGGAAAAAACTTCACCAACGATAGAACAAACAGATTTGGAGTCACATTGTTTGTTTTGCGTAGGGAGTACCAAGGTTTCTGTTAACTGTGAATTTGTGAAGAGAAACGAAGATCAGATACACGAGCTCAAGAACTAGAGAGAGAGACATAAATGAGAAAATGTATAATTACTTCCTTAATCTTAATCTGTACAATGTATACCTTATATATACAAGGTTAGTTACACGGTTATCTGTTAACAAACTAACAGATTAACCACACTAACCATACCAAACTGAACCGGTTATTCTACATATCATAATAGTGGCACGAGTGGCCATCTGACGGCTCACATTGTTTGTCTCATAGACAAGATTGTACGACACATAATCTCTTCTCTACGAGCTAGGAAACACCACGACACGAGTTCCTTCTCCGAAAATGGTTCTATGTGAGAGGTATATGCTGAAATTAGAGAAGTATTATACATGAGATTGTTTATATTATTCGAATTTATATATTTTTATAGGTTTTTTTTTTTCAATCTTTTGTATATAAACATTTTTTTGTTGATCAATACAGTTAACATTTCAAAACAAAAAATCGAAAACCACTTCAAAATCTACAAAAAAATAAGGCCTTATTGAATTTAATTATTTTTGTAGTTTCTTTAAATTTTGTTTTAATTTATAATATTATTTAAAGTAATATTATAAATATAGTTTATTGTACATTTGTTAAAAAATTGCATAGGGATACATTTTGGAAGAGAGAAAATTTTTTTCTATTATATAATGATTTTTTGACGACATCAGAACATGTGTCTCAATAATAAACAAAACTTTACTTCTATTTTGATAATACTAGATAATTACTCGTGCTACGCCGTGAGATTTTTTTTTTTAGTTTTATTTGAAATTATTAATTAATTTTTTGTTGTTTAAATTGGTATTATATTAATATTACATAATTTTTTGTATTTGTTTATTTTTATACTAAATAAATAACATATTTGCTTTATGATTATACGAAATTGTATTTTACTATTTAAATACTTTATCAAACCAATTACAACTATAATATTGTACATGATTTGCTGCGGAGCTTTTCTTATATTGTTTATTTTATTTTTATTGATTTAATATTATATTTCATAATAAATTTTATATTAACACTTTATAATCATAGAAATCTCTCCAGGCTTGACGTCTCAACTTTTTGGAGTAGCGTGGAGTTGACACATCAGTAAAAATGTGTAGCCAATCAAAATATTTTAAATAATACAATCCATGTTTGTTAACCAATTAAAAATTTTTCTTATGTGAAGAAGAAGATGTTGTACGAGTGATGGTTCAAACTATTGGGTCAAATGTTGCGGGCCCAACAACAAGAGTTTTTGTACAAATCCAACAAAACTAAAATAGAAGCCCATCAGAATTACAACATGATACATTATTGGATAATAATCCAGCCCACTTGTCTTCAAATCAAGCATCGTTTTCTCAAACAATACCCAATCAACCGAGAGCTTCAACTACTCTCGAAGATGATACAAATCAAAATTCCACGGAGAAAATTTCAACCGATGCAATAGAGTCAGAGAATCAAGGTGAGATGCTTGGTTTGGGGATTCCGAAAACGAACTCCGTCTGTTACACTTCGAAATTTTGTAATGGAGACATCCTGCTAAGAGTCATAGATATTGACCGTAAAGAAAAGACGAAAGAAAAATAGTAAAAATCGTGAATTTTCATCACCACCGTCTCTAGGTAAGCAGCAAAACCTTCAAGTAAGAGTTTCTCTCAATAAAAGCGATTTTCACTACAACGGTAAGTATAGTGTCTTAAATATCAAGAGTATACTCGTAAAGTGGTTTTATTAACGTCATATAGAGAAAAACCACATCAATCAAAAACTTCGTTTACAAAGAGATCTTCAACAATCTCTACTTCAAATCCACACAATTACCTCAACTCAAAAAAAAAAAATACACACAATATCTATTTCAAATACACACAATATCCATTTGTATTAACCGAATTGGTTACTTACATTAAAATGGTGAGAACTCATCCTCTTATGACACAAACTTCATAATACAAATAGAGAAGAGGCTTATGGGCCCATCTACCATCGTTGGGCCTATATCTACAACCTACGTACCAGAATTTTAACTAGATATTCAAATCAAATATAAAAAAAAAAAAGAGAACAAATAAAACAAATTCGAAATTAAACCCAAAAAAAAACAAAATTTGATTTTTTGGAGGAAAAAAAAAAAAGCCTGTTGTTTCTTCATACGTTTCGTTCCCAAATAAACACACAGAAACAACACAAATTAACAAATTTTTCCTCGCCTCCTTTCTTCTACCACTCTTCCCTTCTCGCTCCCATCTGCAAAAACCCTAATTTCCCTCTTCCCCATCTTCCTTCTGATTCCAAAGTTTTCCTCTTTCCCAAGTTTCTTCCAATTCCATCGCTCTTTCTCTATCTCTCCTCCTTGTCGTTTCCTGAAAGAAAGCCATTGGTTTCGATTGAGAGCGATTGCATCTACGAGACGCCTCTTTCTTGCGTTTAGACGAACAATCTTTTTCCGGGTTAGGGTTTTTTCGTGTGTTCTCTCTCTCTCTCTCGTCTTTTCTCAATCCTTGCCGTTTGGCCTTCGCATCCGAGGATGGTTTTCTGATGCTGCTTTGAGAGGACTCTACTCGCTTTCGTGAACCCTAGAGCCTTTCGTGGCTGATTTTTGATATTGGCACTGGTAATTACAGAATCGGAGAGAGAGATATATGCGTAGGTGTTAGGGTTTCTTGTTTGGTTTTCGTCACTGGAATTGTGGCTTGTGGTATTGAACCGGCTTTTATAGGTTTGCGAGTGATCTTCTTTACAAGGATGAGTGTTCTCTAGGGGTGTGTTGTAATTGGTCTTCTTAGCCATCTGTGTGAGAGATGGAAGTCTAGAAGGTTTTTGATAATCTTGGTGTGTTCACGAGAAAACTCGTTTGAATTTTGTGGGAGAGATTGAATTTGAGTTTGAGAAGACGAGGGATTTGGGTTCCTCTAGATTTTTTTGGATGCTAGAGAAAGCTAGGATAGGTTTAGAACATTGCTTTATTTTGTAAAGAGGAGCTTTCTCTATTGTTGTTATTGGAGGGGGTTGAAGAAGGCCAGAGAAAGTGTGTTTCTTTCTTTTATCTGATGAGGTACGGCTTTTCTAATGGACAAAGGTGAACCCTCTTTAGTTCCGGAATGGTTGAGAAGTTCAGGGCATGCTTCTGGTGGTGGGAGTTCAAACCACCTCCTTGTATCATCTTCTTCTCACTCAGGTATGTTCGAGTAATACCATTTAATTCGATAGTTTCTTGATCTTTAGCCTCTTTATTCGTTTCGACTATTGTTTGGTGATTGTAACTGTTTTTTGTATTTGTTTTGTTTAGATTCTGCGTCTTTACAACATAATAGTCGGAATAGGAACTCTAGGAGCAAGAGTGATGTTGATTCAATTCATTCTCCTTTTTTGGATCGATCTTCTTCTACTAATTCAAGGAGGGGCTCTAGTAATGGGTCTGGAAAGAGTGCATATAGTAGTTTCAACTATAATAGGAGTCAAAGGGATAAGGACCGCGGCGGCAGGGAGAAGGATAGGGTGAGCTATGTGGATCCATGGGACCTTGACACTTCTGTCCCTCTCAGAAATATCTTAACTGGTAGGGATCAGGATCAATTGAGACGATCACATTCAATGGTGACAAGGAAACAGGCCGACCACTTGTCTCGAGGATTTACTGTGGGCTTGAAAAATGGTGGCACTAATAGTAGTTACAACGGGAATGGTATACTTCCTGGACCTAGCGTCGGCAATAGCTTTCAGAGGACTGGGTTTGATAAGGATTTTCCTTCGCTTGGAGCTGAAGAGAAGCATGGTGGGCAAGACGTTGTGCGAGTTTCATCTCCTGGTCTAAGTTCAGCTGTTCAGAGCTTGCCAGTTGGTAACTCGGCTTTGATCGGTGGGGAAGGTTGGACCTCGGCTCTAGCAGAGGTTCCCAATGTCATCGAGAAGGCTTGTTCTGGATCATTAACTTCTCCGAAAGCTAATGTTGTTAGCGCTGGAGCTTTAACCGGGTCGACGGGTCTTAACATGGCTGAAGCATTGGTTCAGGCTCCAGCAAGAACTCATACCCCTCCCCAAGTATGATTTGCTTCATCTTCTTGTAGCTTTTATTGTACACTTTACTTTTTAGGCTTGTCTAAGATTGTAACCATTGTTTTCAGGGATCTGGGAAGACACAAAGACTTGAGGACTTGGCTCTCAAGCAGTCAAGGCAGTTGATACCGGTTGTGCCTTCAGCACCAAAGTGCTCGGTAAGTATTCCCCTTAAGTCAATCTTATTACTCCTCATTCAGTCATGCGCTACAATCAATATCTTGTGCCTATTTGATTTGTCAGATTCTGAATTCTTCCGATAAATCTAAGATCAAGCAAGTCGTTCGAACTGGTGAAACTTGTCTTGCTCCCTCAAGAACCGCCCAGCAGCAGCCCTCTGTACTGCTCGGGAACTTCCAGTCTAATCCTGGTGGTCAAATCAAACCTGAGAAGAAGCTGTTGGTTCTCAAACCCGCTAGGGAAAACGGTGTCGCTGCTGTTAAAGAATCTGGAAGTCCTAGTGGTAATCCAAACAGTCGACCCGCCTCTAGTCTGCTAATGAACGCTGCTCAGCCAACACAATCTGCTCCTGTGAGAAGTACAAACATCCCAAAGGAGCTCAAGGGAGCTACTACTACCTTCACCATGACACCTGGCCAAACCATTGAAAAGAAACCTTCCTCAGCTCAAACTCAGAGCAGGAACGCGTTTTACAGTACTCTGAAGCAGAAAACTACATCAACAAACATCTCAACCGATCCTGTTACCTCTACAACCTCTTCTTCCGTCGAGGAAAAGGTCGACAGCTCAAAGGAGCTTGTAGCTAGTGACCCTTCAAGTCCACAGGCTACAAGTGGTCCAGAAGTGACTCAAAGGAATACTACTGGCTTTGAGGCAGCAGACACACCAGATGAGGAAGAGGCTGAGTTCCTTAGATCGCTCGGATGGGAGGAAAACAATGGAGAAGATGAAGCTCTTACAGAGGAGGAGATAAAAGCCTTTTTTGAACAGGTAAAAAAAGACATAACAACAACATTCCTCAACAGCCCTCTCTATCTCTCTCTCTTATTATCATCTTTTTATAACTTAAAAAAGAGTAACAATGGTTGTGTTGTTTGTTTTGTTTTGAACAGTACAAGAAGCTAAGGCCGTGACTTCCGCAGAAACTGTCCATCATACAAGAGACACAAGAGAAGATGTAGTAGCTTAAAGACTCCTGAACCCAACCTTACAAAACTGAAGAAGAAAGTACTGGTTTTTGGAAAAGATAGTTTCTAATTTTCTTTTGTTTCTTTTTTTTTTTACTTTTGAGAAAAGCTGGCTTACTACTTTTGGCAATGGAAGAGGAAGAAAAAGGCAGGAGGAGGGTTTTTTTTTTTTGGTTTTGTTTTGATGGTTTTTGCAAATAGTGCAAATAAAGCTTATTATGAAGGCTTGAGTTTGCCATATGAGTGTCCTTGTCCTCTTCAGACTTTGTAGATCTTTGGTCTGGAAAAAAAAAAATGGCTCAGCTCTCACTCACTTTGTCATCTTCTTTGGTCTCTAATGTTTTTGATGAGGATGAGAATTGGCAATTAATGAAACAGAGATCGTTAGGAATTACAAAGACTCAAAACCCAAACTTGTTTTCAGCCAACAAATAACCAAGAAAACAGAGGACCATCTCCCTGGTGGAGTATTGGATTCGTCTCTCCGAACACCACTCGTTTGAATGAGAAATAGAAGTCCAAAGTAAAGTGTATGGAATGCGCAAAATTGGACAGATCCAATTTGTTCTGCATTGGAAGTTAGGAAGTGAAACTCACAAATATATAAGGTGGAGGTTTCAAGTCCTAGATTGCAAGTCTTGTGTCACTACATTTGTGTAAGGATGGAGGAGCAACTCAATCAACACCACACACACGCGTCGAACCAAGTCGGGTTGGGTTAGCCTTAGGTACGGGTTCGGGTCACTTGCATGGGTTTAGGCCTGTATTCTTTTGCATCCGGTTTGGATTTGATTCGGTTAAATGCAGTCAAGTCTCCACGTCACCACGATACTTGCAGTTGAATCTTTGGATTCAGATTGCTACAGAACCGTCATATCTCAAAATACTCACATTGACATTGTTACTTTACGCAAGAACACATTTATATTTTGTTTGGCAAGTATTTCGTTGTGAACATCTTGTCTAAGATTGGTTTTCTGAGACAGCTCCAACATGTGACTGAGGTAAATGTTGCCACTCTTTCACACGAATGAAATTAGAAGACATAGTCGAACTCGCGACAATATAACGAGTTTTTGAACAATTCAATTTTGATGGATTTAGAGTCTTAACTTGCTGTCTTGTACTAATTAACAATGGCTTTTCAATAACAGTCACACAAAGTTCCAAGATTGTTTCTCTATCCATCCTCTGAATATGAACCTAACGACTTATAGCCCAAGCTTAGAACGACAAAGTCCAACACAAACACACCAATGCAACGGAGGAAAATCTAGCACACAACACCAAGCTTGGACCAGACGAGACACAAGAATTTACAGAGTAGAAAGAAAAGAGAGGGCACTTGTAAGTTGTCACAAACATGTATCTGAGTCGGAGATGAAGTATGTGCCTGTGTGTCTACTTACTCTGAGTGCGATGTCCAATACATTAGCCCACTGCAAAAAACAAATTGTGGTTAGTGTCTAATGTCTCATTGCAAATTCAAATCACACCACGCAAAAGCTAGCTTATACCCATATAGTCATTTGCTACGTCTAGCTAAGAGAAAAACAAGAAAACAAGCTTAAAGGAAACATGTTCTCAAGGGAAAACTCTCAATGTTAACGAACTAATGATTTAGTATTGATTATCGCTGTCACTATAAAATCTATCGTGATTATAAAGGATGATTCCCAAAGGCAAAAAAACAAGACAGGCACATTAGTTAAGTATTGGAATTGTAAGAATCACTAAACTTCATGATCTTTTTTGTATAAGTTCGAGTTCATCAATCTTATCTATCTAAAAAAGCATTGTTTGGTGCTTCAAGAAATGCACAACCAAAAGAATGGCTTTACCTTATCAACACAAAAACACATTGAAAGACACCAGCAACACCAGTCCAGGTCGAAGGACCAGTCTTCACGACCGAATCTTGAATCAGCAAACCGACAGAAGCAGCTAAGGAAACAAACGCTACCACATACGCTATGAAAAGCCATAACTTCAACCTGTAGCAAGAAGCCAAATACATACGCAAAATTTTAAATCAAGAACACTTATCATTTGTAGAAGCAGAAATCGTCAAGTTCTATCTTCTATCTTCAAGTTCCCACATAAATACACATTAGAAACATGAAAGTAACCAAGTTCTAATTTCAAATCGTGTAAAATTAACCAAACAAACAAACAGAAGAAGCTAGGGAAACAAATGCTATGGAAAGCCATGGCTTCAGTCTGTAGAAAGAATCCAAATACAGACATAAATTTTTTAAATCAACAACACTTACGGTTTATAGAAAGCAAGATCTCTCAACTATCTTATAGTTTGCACATAAATACAGATTATAAACATGAAAGTAAACCAAGTTCTAATTTCAAATCGCGTAAAATTAACCAAGCAAACCACAGAAGCAGCTAGGGAAACAATTGAACATATGCTATGAAAAGCCATAGCTTCAGTCTGTAGCAAGAATCCAAATACATACATAAAAAGTTCAAACCAACAACACTTATGGTTTATAGAAAGCAAGACATAAAGCAATGATAATAAACAATGAAGTAACCAAGTTTCTGAATTTCATTCAAATCGCGTAAAATTAACCAAGCAACCCAACAGAAGCAAAGTCAAAATCAAGAAAACTTATGGTTTATAGAAAGCAAGACATCTCAACTATCTTAATCTAACGATCTTCAATGTTTCCAAAAGGAAAATCAAACAAAGTTCTCACTAACCTCCATTCGCCTTCGTCATAAGGAGAGTAATCGATGTCCTCTTTTCTCACGCAATTGAACATCAAAGCTCCGAGAGATGCGAATATGCCTGCGAAAATCGACCCAAAAATCGCTCGGATTTCGGAAAAACCCTAAATGACGAGACAGCGAGATTGATGTTTTTACCAGGAAGGTAATGGAGGAAGGGAACTTGGATGGAGCTGCAGACGACGGCGTCGACCCAGAACCACCAGCCGGTTCCGAAAACGGCGCCGGAGAAACCCGGCCCGAAAATCGCCCATAGTTCAGCTAAATCCATCGCTCGATGATCGTTCTTCTCCAATTGGATCTCCGATATTACAGTGAGAATTTTGAGAATAATAGCTTGTCGTTGATAATTTTGTCAAATTATTACAATATATATGTAAAAAATTATTATTATTTAATTTTAGTTACACATAAATAAAACTAGGGGTGTTTAAAATGGTAAAATCGAACCAAATAAGTCTAAACCGAAATAAAGCAAAATATAGTTGGATTTTGGTTATACTATATAAACTGTATGAATATAGTTTTATGAAAATCGATAGATACGAATATGGTTTGATTATTAACCAAATAAATCTAATAAACCGATTCAACCAAAATAAACAGATTATCTCTTAATATATATTTTATATATATCTATATAGTAAATGTAATTTCGTAAAATTAGTTTTACTCAACTAAAAATATAATAATAAACTATTTCTTAATTAATTTAATAAAAATGTATTTTAATTTTAGAAACAATTGATGACAGAATTTCAAAAACAAATCGTTTAAAGATATATTTTAATTGAACCAAAAACAAAAAAGGTGCAAAGTCTCATCGTACAATTTTATTTTGTACGAATTATCTAGTCTTTAATTGTTGGGGAAATTGCTAAAATAACCTAAAATTTAGTTGGAAATGCAAAAGTAGACCCTTTATGTGAATTAATAAGAAGTAATCCAAAGGAGTAGAAAAATTACAGTTTCCTCTCCTATGACTAAACAAAAACCGGATAGAACAATTATCCTTTTAACCTTACGAAATCTGACAACATAACTAAGAAGTCTATTCGTTGGATTTCATGAAGAAGTCTACCTTAGCAGACTGCAAATGAAGTCTGATAGGTAAT
>OVAY01003615.1:0-10321 GCA_900406395.1 Kernera saxatilis
TCGAAAGAGAGAAGAAGATGAGAAAGTGTTTTGTTTTTTTGTTTTTTTTTTTTCACCCAAATTAATCTGCATCTGACACTTGGCAAAGAAGAATCGGTTCTTTGGTTCCTTAATTAAGAAACGAATCTACTGGTTTTAATATTTTTTTTTATTATATAAATTCTAAAAATTGTTCTAAGAACCTTTAAACATCTCGGTTGATCATGCTCTTAGTAGTAGAAATGTAAATATATGTGTGGTTATAAAAATAAGATAAAAGTATTCAATTTTTTTTTTTTTTTTGTAAGTTTGAAGATATCCCAAAACATGATTTTTTTTCCTGATATTGTTAGACTACAACACACAATCAACAATAAAAAATGATAAAAGAAAAACACTGAGAGTCGAACTAGTTACGATAAAATCGTCTCCAATATAAATGTGCTTACAAGAAGAACTGAATTATGGAGACTTGACTTAATAAGCATATAAAGGCTTATCTGAAAATAGTTCAAGAACTTACCAAACAATTCAAAAAAATTACAACTTATTTAGATCACCTTAACAGACAATTAGCTTCATATTTAGACCATTTGGGTTTGTTTAGCTGCATCCAGCCCAATTTATATTTTGACACCATTAATAAATTTTTTTTTTTTTTGATAACATTAATAAATTATATTTCCAGCCAATTTTTTTTTATGACACCATAAACCAACAGGCCCACTTTTTTACTTTGGCATCCGAAGCCTGTGTGATGAAAGAAGGTGCATATGTATCTTTCTCTTTTAACATTAGAAACAAAAAGTAGCCCAAATTTTTAACCTATTTTTTGTTTCTTTGCCAACAAAACTAATTAAGGCAAAGCAATTAGTTCATCTTTTTTTTTTTTACGTCTCTTCATATTCCTTAGTTCATGTTCATCTTGGTTCAAATAATTCCAGATTTCAATGGTTTCAATTTAATTTTATTCAAGTTTTAATTATAATTATATATACTTGATTAATTTGTATTAGTGTGTATGTTTTCCATCTGCAGTAAGATTTGTTGTTTTATAGAACATGAAGACTATTTTTAATCCAGTTATTTATAATTATGAGTTGAAAAAACTCTTTTCTTATTAGCAATTATAATTATTAATATTCTTTGTTTTAGGGAATCAGTTTTATTGTAACTAAATATATTGAAAAACTATCATATGTGAGTTTGAAAACATTCATCAGATATTTGCTTATCGATGTGTTCAAAGATGGTTTGGTTTATATTATTTTAATTGACAGACGATCAAGTTAAGAAGAATATTTTGAACTTTTAATTGCTTAATGATGTGTTCAAAGCTCATTTGCTTAGAACAATATTCATCCGAATTTAACCACATATGAAACAATCATCATGAGTTTTGTCCATCCACAATCAAATCAAAGATAGACAGTAATATCTGAAATAGACATCTTTTTAGTAGGTTGTTGTGAATGAAGGATAGTGGTATTTGTAGGTGGGATACATGTCATTTTAACGGAATTCAAACGTCTATAAATATTTATTTTTTTAGTCAGAAAACCATCGGATTTTCTCTCGAAAATTTATTCGGATCCCGACAGACTTCCAACGGACAAGCAGCCGTCTGAAGTGCTATCCATCAAAAAAACTCTTGGAAAACTACCGAGGATTGACATCCATCGGAATTTATGTCGAAATTCTATGTGTTCTCTTGTAGCAATTATATTCTAGGGTTTTAGCATCAACTCATCTTCTTATTAATCAAAACTGAATATTTAAGAGGAAAAAAATACTATTTAAATAATCATATCATCTAAATCACACACGACTTTGATGAAAATTAAAACATAAGTTCCAAAACTATACTTAAATTTAAAACAAAAAATGCTATAAACTATGGATAATTCAAATAAAATGGCAAGTCGGCTTTGTTGCCTCTTCTCCGTCGGGTTGTCAAGATGCGAGAGACGTCTCCCTCTTAATTTTTCTTTTTTTGATAAGCTTTGAGTATTCTTTTTTATACGGGTGCTACTTTAGCTTTATCACTTGCTTGCCTAATCTGTTGATTGTTGTCTTGGCATTTTTGACTGTTGATAGCCTTGTTGTATCTTGTCCTAGTGGAGGTTAGATGAATTCTTAGTTTATTTTTTAGGTTATTATTTTAAAATGAATTTTTTAGTTTGACCACACAAAAAAGAAAAAAATAACCTTCTATATCAATAAGATGATAAGATGAATGTACAGAGACGTATAAAGAAACAAATCTAACATTTTGGATGAATCTTATCTTCTAAGATTTCTCAATTTCACTTTATAAAATTTGGAGCAAACGAAAGGTAGAAAACTCAGAAACCAATAATCTAGTTTTTTTTTAATCAATCATTTTCTCGGTCTATATTGATTTCGATCCCAGACGATGTGTTTGTTCTGGTTCAGCCACAACCCACGTTTTCTCCTAAAAAGTGAAGCCTCGAGATCGCCCCGGATGCTTCATATCCTCAGTCACGAGATGAATCTGGAGAGAACCGAAAATCATTCGAGTTCGTTTCAAGATTTTAAGGTGGTGTTTCCGTTGTTTGGGCCCTAGCACGGTAACCCTCGCTAGCTCTTGTGGTCGTATTTCGTGGGAGGACGAGGTGAGACAACATAAGTGAAAGCGAGATTATCCCCTTAATCCCGGTGGCCCTTGCACCAAAGACTTGGTGGGTTTTGCCGTCCAGCGTGCACTTCACGACAAAAACCACCAAGCTTTGATGCAACCGCCACCAAGTTTAGGGGATAATCAAGTTTCCACCTACATTTTCTCGCTTCTATCCTCCCCTGACATTCCAGAGACCGCAAGAGCTAATGAAGGTGACTATGCTTGAGCCCGAACAACAGAATACCGCCAAAAAATCTTGAAAAGAACGCAAAGATCTTTCTCCGGAATCATCTCATGACAGAGGAGATAAGCGTCCAAGGCTTGGGTCCTGGCACAAACCCAGGGGCGATCGCAAGGTTTCGTTTTTGATCAGAGAATGTGGGTTGTAGCTGAACAATGACAAACACATAGTTAGTTTTTAGGACTTTATTTTATTTTGAGATCACAACAGTTAGGTTTTACTTCTTTCATCTATTATTTTTTTTAAGTCACGTAATTGTTACTTCTATGACATTTTTTTTTTGAATCGTCCCTAATAGCTTTTTTAAAAAAATTAAGTAAAAAGAAATTGATGATAATCCAAATGAAATATTCATCATATTCAAAACAAAACCTACATAATTAAAATTGAATTGAATTTTGTTGTGAAGGAGTATGTTAATTAAACCTAAATTGATTATTACTAACAAAATTTTTTGTTATTCTTTGTATATGTGAAAAAGTTGGTGAAAATTGTTAATCATCTCCTGTAAAAATTAAAGACAAAAACATAGTCATGTGTATCTGAATGACATTTTCTGTGTGTTTTAATATATTTGTATTTTTTTTTCATAATTTGAATTATTTGTAAAATACTTATAATTAATAGAAATACCGAGAAATCCGTAATCAAATATATTTAATAGAAAATGTTTTTTAGTCAATGAAGTTTTGTATTGATTACATACTTACCTACTAATTTATTTGTGGAACAAATTATATGTTGTCGCGTTATTTAAACCTATTTATTAATAAATTAATTATGACCATAACATGAAATATAGTAGTTTGTGTGAGTTATGTCATCATCTGGTTCAATTCTTACCAAAAAAAAATATCTACGATATTTGAAATATTAGCCACAACTTTTGTTACCAGTCATATTTTTGTCAATATTTTAAATAACAGTCATAATTTCTACAACCAAATCACTACATATTAAAGTTCACAACAAAAACCTACAGCCACAATCCTTATCAATGGGTTTTGTGCTTCCTAAATTTGATATCAAGAGAATTCATATTCTAGGGTTTGAATATCAAATTGTTTTCGATTTATATATTTTCCAAGTGTCTTAGTAAATTTTATTTTACATACCTAGAAGCTTATATACACAGTAAATCGGTGAATTACAATCCTTTAATCAAATTTAGTAATACCATTTTTGGTATCGAGATATGAAACAACGTCTAAGGATCGGAAACATGTAATAATATGATGTAATGGTGTCTCATGATTCGGTGGCACCAGGTTAATTCAATCATTTAAATTCTCGTTAGTTTTGAGTTTTATTCATAATTTAAATCTATTTAGATTGTTCTGTTTTGGAATTTTTTTATTTTAAATAACCATCTTATCTACGTTATATCCGACTCTAATAAAAACTAAAAATCAAATCCCAAAAACAAAATAATAGAATTAAACATTAAAAAAATAAAAAGCCTATAACTAACGATAATTTAAATGGTAGGAGCAATTATGCTAGCGATCACTAAATTATAAGATACAACTATATTAGAAAATTACAAATTTGTGAGACTTAGACGTTATTTGTTGTTTAGATATTCGAAATGATAAATACTTAAGAGTTATTAATTTGATTAAAGGATGATGAACAACAACCAAAAGGGGTGGAATGAGGAGAAAATCAGAGAGATAAATACAGAGGAAGATGCAGATACGATTCTGAAAATTAAAGTTAGTTCCAGTGATATAAGGGACTTATTATTGGGGGGGGGGGGGGGGGCTTTAACCAAAANNNNTTATACCAAAGATGGTATCTACACTGTTAAATCAGCTTATTGGAACTCCGGTGAGCCGTTGAATAGTCAGTTCCAACTTGTGGTTAGCAATGTAAGCCGTTAAATTACACGGCTTTACACAAGTTGAAATTGAATATTTAATGGCAAGCCTATAGCCACCAGCATGATCGTGTTCAGTGGTTACAAGAATTATGAAGACACGAGAGATGTTGAAGAATTATTGGGTTTGTCCTAAATGCAGGGATGATTGTAAATATAGTCAAAATTATCTATTACATTGAATTTGTAAGGTGTATGTGTTTTAGGGCTCATTTATAAATTTTTTGAATTGTTTTCTTTCTTCAAAAGAAAAACGAGTTCAGCGACCTACTGGGATCTTGGTAAAAACAACTAAAGCAACTAGATTCTTTTCTTTTTTTTTGAGCTTAAAAATGAGAGTTTTGGTAAATTTTTTTATAAGAAAAATGTGGAACTAGTACGTGCTATGTTCTAGCATACTTAAGAGTTTTTTTTTTTATTAAAGGATTGTAATTTACCGATTTACTATATATATGAGCTTCTTGATCTGTAATATGAAATGTTGTTAAAGTTTTAGGCTGTTAAATATTCTTTAAAACCACCTATTATCCAATCAAGTTAGTTTTTACTTCTTTATTCTACTTTCTCATTCTTTTAAAAAATATCACGTAATTGTGATGTGGATGTGAAGATCGTTAACCATTTTAGAGCATTTCAATTGAAAATTTTTGGATGGATTTTTCCACTATTTGAGAAATCTATTTAATTTTGTACTATTATTGTTATTATTTTTAATACTCAGTGAAAACTCTTTGTTAGAGAAACTCTGTTTTAACAGTTCATATTTTCTCAATCATACTTGGGCTTCCTTTTGTTTTAAAGTCTTTTTTTAAAATCTTTTCCATTTGATTTTTCTAAAGTCACATAGGCTAATTTTTCATCTTCTTTTTTTTTAAATAACTGCAGGATTTTTATTCTAGTTTATGTATTTTATAGTAAAAAAATATATTGAGTCATTTCTATATATGCAGAAAGTAACGTAAATATATTATGTATGTATATACTATATGTATATATGCATAAATCAATAAATATAAATAATATACAGGCTGGCAAATATGATACAATATAGTTAATATAATATAAATATCACTTGCCTAGTTTCCAACTAATGAATTGCTTTTATTTGTTCTTATCAGAGTTTTAGGTACAAAGATCTCTTAATTTATTTATTTACTGTACATAAATTTCTAGGGATGTAAAATAAAATATTTTCCCAATTAAAAAAAAAATACCTTAGAAACGTTAGAAAAAAAAATTGAAACCCTTTTTGCCCGCCATTTGTCCCATCTGAATGCTTCCGTAGGCGAAAACAAAAGGAAAGATATCTATGCTTTAGATTACTCTTATCTTCTGACTTCTGAGAGATTTCTCAATCTTAATACATAAACTTCTCAGAGCCAGACGATTGTTGTTTCATAAATCTTCAGAAACTCCACTATAGATCTTTTCATCATATATTCTCAATCTCAATACATAAACTCTCTGCATAAAATCTCAATCTTCTAATCATGGGCAAAGCGTGTCATCAGGTATGGATTGTGTGTATACATGATTGAAATTTTACGGTGGTCATGTGTATATACGTGGTTTTGTGTTAAATCTGAGATCTAGTATGGTATTGAGTTTTGATTAAAGTTATACATGATATTTCATGTAAATCGAGATCTAGTTTTGATATATGAATTTGATTTGATGGTATAGAAAAGTTAAATGATTGGATTGTGTATAATGATGATTTCGAGATCGAGTATGGTATTGAGTTTTAGAGTGAACATTTATGAAGTTGGGTTGGGGGTTGAGATATATATATTTTTTCCCGTGTAGATAGAGATCTAGAAATATTGTTAATCGTATTGATCCGATAGGGTGTAATAAGTTTTCATGGTTGCTTACCATGGTATTGAATATGTTAAATGATTTGAATAAAATGGTCTTTGTGTTGCAGTGTCGTCAAAAGAGACCTGTTCTTGTTGGATCGTGCGCGACCAGGAAGAAAACAACGTCATGTCCGCTACGGCTCTGTCCCCGCTGCTTATACAACGGGTCTGGTTTTGAAAGTTTTCAGATTTATTATTATTGTCTTGTGATTATATATATACATATATGAGAAATGTATTAAAGCCTGATTATGTTATATGATTATGGCTTTAATATTTAGGTTTGAGGAGACACCAGAAGAAGTGGCGCTGAACAATAATTGGACTTGTCCTAAGTGTAGGGGCGACTGCATTTGCAGTGTCTGCATGTAAGATTGAATTTGAAATGATTTATTTTTCTTTTCTTTTTTTTTTTTTGTTTTAGAGCTCAGTTTTTTAATTTGTGTTTTCTTTCTTTTTTCCCAGGACTGAGAAAGGTCTGATGCCAACAGGGAATTTGATGCGCATAGCAAAAAAGTATGGGTACAAAACCATCGCTGCATTTCGGAAAGATCCGATCTCTCACCAGTTCATCTACAGGCCGATTCAGAAACCAGTATGGCTTTTTTGTGTTCAAGCCTGATCCTTGTTGTTGTGTATATCTTTTAGCTTTTTGAGTCTTGTTTCGTTTTGATTAATATGGTATCTCCAGGAAAATGCAGTCGTAGTTTCCTTGGAGGAACTTGCGCAGGAGACTCATGCTGCCAAGAAATCGAAAAAATCTGAAGGCGAAGAGCCCAAGGACATAAATGGTTGTGGTGATCATGAGAATGCTGCTTTAGTTATTATAAGCAGTGCAGAAAGGATGGAGATTTCTGATTCCGAGACGGAGACGGATGTGTCTAAGGAAGAAGGAAAAAATAAGAGTAAGAGAGATTTGAGAATGTTTTAAGTAACAACTACTGTTGAAAAAAAAAGAGACTAACACATGAACTTTTTGGTGATGCAAGGGGCTGCTAATGATATCGAGGGAAACAACATTGCTGCCAAGAAATCGAAAAAATCTGAAGGCGAAGAGCCGCAAGACATAAATGGTTGTGGTGATAAGAATGCTGCTTTAGTTATAAGCAGTCTAGAAAGGATGGACATTTCTGATTCCGTTCATAAGACTGAGACGGATGTTGCTAAGGAAGTAGTATTGGCAGAAGGAAAAAATAAGAGTAAGAGAGGATTTGAGATTGAATGTTCTTGAGAATATTGTTAAGTAAAAAAGAGACTAACACATGAACTTTTTTGGTTATGCAGAGGCTGCTATAACCAGACCTGCTGCTATAACCAGATCTGCTCCCAAAAAGAAGAAGGAGGTTCATCTAGAGGAGGTTAAACTACCTGAGGGAACCAGATCAATTACTGTTTTTGGCATTGACTTGCCACCTGAAGATGTTGGAGATGCATTTCAGTTTTTGGAGTTTTGTTCTACTTTTGGAGAGGTAATCTCTAACTTAAACTTTTAACATAGAAAGTTAGGAACATTTAAATAGTCCTAAACATCTCTACCCTACTTCCCACTCTCACCTGGTCACACGGTTACATTTAAGATGTAAGAAGTGATTAGATTAAAGATGCTATCTTTTACTGTGGTTATATAGAGATATACTCCTAAAGTAGATCTAAGAAGAAGCCCCACTTCACCATGTTCTACTCAGCCCACACGTGAATTGTTCTTACTTGGACAAGTCTTGGTGACTTGGCTTCTCTTCTTCATGTTGTAGACATAAATCACAGGAGGATGTGTAGCTTCATACCTATCAGTTTACTAATGACTCCTATATATCTGCTTCATATGAATTTTTCGAATAGGTTCTTGATTTGACAAACGTGCAAGTCGAATGTGTTATATGTGAAATATTCTCCGGGAGAAGCACAAGGAGTCCTCTACTTTCTACTCTCTCCCAGACGATTATCCACTTGCTGACGGTGATAATGGAAGATAGAGGACAATCGTAAGTATTATTTTCTTTATTAGCTTCCCTCTCTAATGAAGCATGACTAATGATTTCAAATCTTTTTAAATAATATAGAACGGGTTGCCTCACTGAAACGGAGGAGAGCTGGTTCACTACCCTTGCAGAAATTATTTCAAAATCAAAAGGTAAGCTTGATTGCTTTCCTTCTGAGATGTCTCAAGAAGGAGTCGATTCATATGAAAAGATGGATTCATCTACAAGGATCAAGCTATTAAACTTCCTTTGCGATGAAACGCTTGGAACATTGTAAGTGATAGTGTATTTCATAATTCTAAAATGAATCAATTTTTCTCTTGATTTTTATAGTGCTTAGGGGTTAACATATTGTGATACATTTTTTCAGGATGCTGAGGAGTTTCATTAATAGCGAAGAGGAAGCAAGAGAAAAGTTGAGGGAAGCAAAATCGAAGGTAACTGTAAAATCTACCAAGTACAATTTAGACAACACTACTTTTATTTCATTACAAACCTTTATTTTGTTTTAGGAGAAACTACTGACGAAAAGGCTGCAAGATGTGACTGCCAAAGCTGTTTTTGATAACTCTGGAAATCCATTAACACTCGAGAAGGATAATGAAATTGTGTCGCCAATAATTGCTGAAATTGAAGAAGCTCAATCAGAAATCCAAACCGCAATGGAAATGCTTCCTAAGAGTAAAATATCTAAACTCCTTTTGATTCATTCATAACATGTTTAGAGGCTGAATAAATAATGTATCGCTTTTGCAGAGGGTCAAGAACATAATGATGTTCTTAGAACCAGCATGGTCGAATTGGAAGACAATGGTGTCGTTGTCTGGAAGTTGAACTCGTACAAGGAAGAACCAAACGTTTTGGTCCAAGGTAAGAAAAACGTTACAAACTATTTGTTTTGTCTTGACAAAGAGTAAATGTAGTAATTTCAATCGCTTTGCTTTGTTTGTGTGCACAGATTTAGGAAGCTGGAGTGATGTATGTCCTCATGAAAAATGGTTTGCCTTTAGGCCTGAGCAGAAGCCAGAGATAGAGAAGTACCTCTCTTTCAAAAGGTAAATCATTTTTATTTCTCTTTTAAGCTTATACCATGAAACTTTTTAGGCCTTAAAATTGCTTGATTCCTCTCAAATCACATCTCTGTTTTGTATATTAAACATGCAATTAAAGCATCTATAGCCAGATTAACAGAGAATGACGTAAGATTTTTTTTTTTGGTCAAACAATTTAGTTATTTTTATTTGGTATTTTACTATTTTGGTTGTAAATATCATTTTTCCTTTTTGATATTCTTTTTTCAACCTTTCTTTTTTGGTTTAGGGTTTTTTTGGTTTAGGGTCTTGCGAAGTTGAGTTTCGATCTGGGCTTCTCGCAGTATAAGTAATTGATGCTTCAACTTGAAATTATGGACTTTGGAATTTATTGTATTTTTATAATAATTTGTTCATGGGTTTGCATTTTCTACTTTGCATTTCGTTTCTTCTTTTAAACAATATGTTTTCGCAGTATGAGTAAACTACTTACTTTGCTATATAACTTTACTTTGATTGATGCTAATTTGTTGATGGTTTTGTATATTATTCTTTGCATTTCAATACTTCTTTTGGATCCTTATGTTTTGTAGGATGAAACGGCTTCGAGAAAAGAAGGAGGCACAAGCAAAGGCAGAAGCTGAAAAAGCAAAGGCAAAAACTGAAAAAGCGAAGGCAGAAGCTGAAAAAGCGAAGGCAGAAGCTGAAAAAG
>OVAY01003616.1:0-10319 GCA_900406395.1 Kernera saxatilis
ACTTTTTTAAAAAATTAGAATGTTTTAGGATTTTTTAGAATTTTATTATGTAGATTTTGTTTTGATTTTCTAGAATTTTTTAGATTTTGTTTTATTTTTTCATTTTTTTAAAATATTTTTTTGAATAAAATATTAATATTTTATTATTAAAAAATAAAAAGTTAACGGATGTTACTATTCCGTTAAGTCGGAAGTGTTAAATAGGTATAGTTTGAAAGTTGATGTATTAAAATGGGTCAAAAAATTAGTTGAGGTATTAAACTGGATAATAAAAAAATTTGGGTATTAAAAAACTTATCAAAATTTAGTTGGGATATTTTTTTGGAATTTTCCCTAAAAAAAACATAGATATTATGTAAATTAATCTGACTTCGGATCAAATAACATGATATTTAAAAAAAAAACACATGTTCGATGAATGAACTACTATATTCACAAAAACAAGTTCGAAAAATGAACTACCATATTTACGAAAATATCATCCGCCAATGTTGCATATAAAAAACTAAAAATATAGTTATTAACAAGAGTTGGTGTGATAATAGTACCTAAGGATAAGGAGGAGACATAATCTTGGTCCCTGGATCCTATAATTAATCTCCTTCACTGTCTTCTTAAAGTGATAGCTTCACTCTTCTCCATGACTTTCTTTTATATAATTTCTGTTTATTCTTGTCTTTTTACTTACTTTCTTTAATTTCCCTAGCCATTACCAATGCCTAGCTCCTTTTGTTAATAAAGATTTATTCCATTCTTGATCAAACTATTTTTCCAACTTGAATTAATCAAAGGATCGCTTATTAGCCAAGAAAAATTGATGCCATATGTGAATTACCAAGAGGCAAGAACCCTCCTTAATATATAGGACCTATATTATTTTTTTTTAATATATTCAATAACGATGTCTTATTTTAATGAGATACACGAGATGAACCAATTATATTATTTATTATATATATATATATATATATTTGAAACTAAAACCTATAAATTTTTGTTTTAAATCTAAATTCAATATGTTTCGGTTTTATAAATTAATAATACAACAATATTGAATGTCAAAAACTATATACGAGTCTCGTTTGAAGAAATGAAAAATCACATTTGAATGGGACAAATCGCATAGTGATACTTAGAATCTAAATCTAGTAGCATGTTGAGATGACAAACCGTTGCGTTATACTAAAAAATGGTGCAGCCTAAAGCCTAAACCAAATTTCAAACCAACTAATCGGCCTAACTAGCACGCTTAAGGCACTCACCAATCACCATTAACAAAACCATTATCCTATAATTAATGTAGTTAGTCTTGGCGTAAGGTATCGTGAATATTCGTGGTTACAAAATTAGGGAACATGACAAAATGTAAGGACAAAGCTATATTATACTCTCTCTTTACATCTTTTTATACTCTCCTTTAATCAAATATAAGTAATATTTTGCCATATCTTTTTATTTCTTTTTCTAAGAAACGGTTTTGATGTTTCATGCCCTTTAATTAGTGGGTATATCTTTGTCGGTTTTTTGTCTACGATCGAGAAGCAAACAATATAGAGTAAAATGCATTAAAATGAAAGAACATAATATTACAAATATTAATTATTTAAGATGGGTCCTTCTTGTCATGAGAAAGAAACAACAAAGAGAACCTATTGGTTCTATTAACAAATTAAAAAAAAAACGCCACTTTAGTTTGTTCAATTAATTTCTCTTTTTGTTGTTGTTTAATTAATTACTCTATCATATATAACAGTTCTATATTTTCTTGATATGCAATAACATTTTTATATTAGTTACGTAAGTTAGGAAGCAATGATGAAAAACTGTTGCTATTATGTATCTTAATTGAGTCCCGATTTGAATATTTGATATAGATCTCGTGCATGCATGCTATCATTACCTCGGGTAAATATGATTCTGACTATAGTGAGATTATCATTATCGTTAGTCGTTCGGTAATCTTGTAGGAATGTTCAGTTTGGATTTTACTTTGATTCCAGTTTGAATTGTTATATTTTTTAGTAATCAAAACATAAACCAAATATGTTGGGATCGACCGAGATCAATCGAAACCGACCAAGATTTACAATTCGAGATATGGACCAAGACTATTACGAACATGGATTGAAATTCGATTACGGAAAGGTCATAGATACTTTTCAATGTATTAGTTTGAGGATCCCTTACATTTGGAATATAATATTTTTTTTTGTATTTATGTTAATTTAGCAATTTAGGTTTATTTCTATCTTTATATAAGTGAATGTTCCTTGTAATTTTATTCTTATAAGAGTTAATAATAATTTTTCTATAAATTTATCAATGTCAATGCCGATTAGTTAGCTAAAGAGGCATTTTTGGCCTTGCAAAACTCTGTTTTCAGTTAATATGAATGAACTATTTTAACCCCAAAAAAAAAAAATGAACGAAATATTTCGTTACCCAAAAAAAGAAAAAGCCATGACTCACTTACCTTTTACAGTTTTTTTTTGATGAAGTACCTTTTACAGTTTTACTCTCTGCCTCCGTAAATTCTTCTCACAACATCGTTATGATTTATTGTAACGTGTATAACAACGATTTATAGTTTTCTATATACAGAAATTATACTTTATAGAGATTGAAGGACCACAACGATTACAGAATTTATCTAGTTAATTTGGTTGTTTTACAGAAAATTACGGAAAATAATAAGAAAGATTTTAAAATAGTAAAGCAAGTTGAAAAATTTTTGTGATAATTTGATTGCAATGATATTCACCAATATGTATATCTTAAACATTAATCAAGTTTTTCCACCAAATCCAAGGGGAAAAAAAAAAAAATATATATATATATATATAAAAAGGCAAGGATCATCTAAATGTTTGTATTAGTACTTCACAAAAGCAGAACAAATAAGAATTGAAAAACGAAACACAAAACCTAGAGCATTGTAATTATTAATATATATAATTTTCACAAGAATCTGACAGTGTCGAGCACATATTTTATAGGTGGGATCTAGTCATGTTGTAGAGAATATTCTCTATAGTCTATAAAAACAAAAGTGAAAAAGGTTGTTTTGGTGTAATTGAAAGTTTCACGTTTCTACACAATTTCGGCTAGTGAAATAATTTTTTTCTTTTTCTTCTCTTTCTAAGAGATAGTTTCAATGATACTCCCTTATACTAAGGGTCTGTCTCACGATTTTACCAACCAACATATATTTATTTTAACTATTTATTCTGGCTAATTTAGTGATATAATAACAAATTCGAGAACAATAGAGAAATTGCGTAATCTTAATTATAAACATAGCACTTTTATTTATATCAACGTTATAACAACGTACGTAAGATCAACCACACAAGAAGAACAACAACAACATAGTTAAAGGATACTAGAAGGAAAGAGACTTAGACAGAGATTAAGATAGTAATTAGCTTCTTAATTAAGAGTTTGTGATCCGGATTGAACACTTTCACTCAAGACTTGTCCTCGTCTAGGCTGGACCGGAGACCAATAGACACCAAGCTGATGAAGGTAATACTTCCCAGATTTTCCATGAAACCCAACAATCTTTTCAGATTTATCCATAGATATCATCACGAAATGTTCATCGTCAGGGTGCTTTAGGTCGTCGACTTTCTTGACTCCGTACTCTTTAGTCACTCGCTTGTTTGTCTTGAACTTAAGATTCGCCACAGCATAGCCGTATTCTGCTATAAGGCATGTGATGTATTCACCTGAATCCAGCACAAACTACCAAAGAAAAAGAAAGAAGAAGAATCATGAAAAAAAGGTTGAAATAAAAAATAATAAAAAAACAAGAAATAACACGTTTTATTGGTTTATTAATTAAGGGACCTTATCTGTTGCAAGCATAGAGTCCCAAGTATCAGAAACCTTGCCATGTTCAGTGACCGTGCCGTCAACATACTCAAACTTGATGCAGTTGATACCAAGAGAATTGGTATTTACTTCTATCGACTTAACATCGCCGTGAACCCCATCGTCCCAAGCGTCTCCAAGGTGAGCAGCAAGTTTACTAGCAAGTGGTCCCTCTTTCCATGCCATTTTTCTCTGAAAGATTCAATTACGGGCGTAATTATAGATCTTAATGGAGACTTAGTATATAAGCTAGCAAACTAAAAGAAATGAAGGGCAAAACTAAAAGTAGAGAGAGTTATTTGTGACCTTTTAGTTTCCTAGCTCTGAATCAATGTATATGTGATGATCGAGTGATGAATTGAGTGTTGGGGAAAGGTGTTTATATATATAGTGGTTTTTTTTTTTGTACGGTCATCCTTAATTCCTTTTCATTAGTTGCTAAAGTATTACTATTACTTATGATGTAATTTAATTTCTTATATTTGTTAAAGAGTTCATAGCTTAGAGATCATTTCTATTTAGAGGAAGTTGTTGTAACGAGGGTAATGCAACAAAGTGGTTATACTTTGTTGTATATAGGTTAGAGGAATGCTCTCAGTATCCTTTTGAGTTGTGTTGATATCCTTAATTTAATCAAAAGAAGGTTTTTTTCAATTGTATTTTAGGAAACTTAATTGATATTTTTTTAGAGACCCTATATAAATATGCATGTAACTAACAACATCATTCAAATGGATCCAATGTTAGTTTCCTACAAAAATAAAAAATAAGTTGATGATTGATATAGTAGATGAATTATGAGAGCAATTAAAAAAAAATGCAGTCTCTAAGATAATTACTAGCTAGAGTTTGAATATTTTAGTGTTATGTCGATTAAAGAATTTAATTAACTATGTAGGTTGATTAGTTATAACGAATCTTAAAACGAATAAAGTTCAAGGATAATGAAAATATTTAATATAGCTGGATTAAATACTTAGATTTCAATTTTTTATGGTGGATAAATAAAGTCAATCAGCTATATTTTCAACAAATGTATAAAATATGGTTTTACATGGATCAGTTATAATTTTATTTAGACTAGTTATACTTTTTAGTGATCTTCATAATATATGTTACATAAATTTTATTCAAATGTGTTTTAATAATTACTGTAAATAATTAATGCCTAAACATAATTACATTTAGAAGGTTAAAATTACGAGAACATTTATTACCTTAACTAAGAAGCCATTTGCTAAATATAAAAGAGAAGATAATCCATTTATTTGATACTACAATCAAAGAGCTGTGTAAATTCCACTTTACCTACCGTCTACACTCTCTCTATTTCGCTCCACCCACGTGAATTCCACTTACAACATTACTAAAAATGGGTTCAATTTTAGTTTAGAGTCTTCATTTAAAATTACTATCTTTTTTAATTGGAGCTTGAGATAATTATCTATGAGAATTTGAAGGAACCGAAAGAACCGAAGCGAATCCAAAATAATTAAAATATATAAAAATTATTAGTTATATTTGTCAAACTTAATCAAATTTTATTTAAATTTAATGTAATTCATAATTTTTTCCATAATTTCGGATACCCATACCCGATCTGAACCCGAATAGAACCGAACCGAATCCGAACCAAAATTTTAAAATACTCTAGAACCGAAATACCCAAAATCCAAAATATTCGACCCGAACTGAACCACATATCTGAACGTCCAGGCCTAACAAAGACAAATCCAAGATAATTGCGGGTAACTTTGTTTAATATTGGAAGATTTTTGATAACTTTTTAAAAATTTGGATAATTTTTAAAAATATGAAGTAATTTTAAGAGCAATTCTATAAAATACTACACTTTTAACTTTTTGTTCCAAAAATATTTCAAAATTTTATTTTTTCAAAAATACTATATAGTTTTTGGTTTCCAAAAATACCAAAAAACTAAAAATAAGTTTTAAGAGTTTTGAATATCTTTTTTTTGTTTAGGTTCACTAATTTGGGTTTATGGTTTAGCTTTGAGGGATTATAGTTTAGTATTGAAGGTTAAAGTTTAGTTTTGAGGGTTTAATGTTAAGTTTAAGTTTAAAATATGTGGTATTTTTGGAAATTAAAACTAAAACTGATATTTAAAAAAAATAAATTATAATATTTTTGGAAAAAAAATTTAAAATATGATATTTTTGAGAATTGCTCTAATTTAATAATTATCTGGTTAGTTAATCTTATCTAACTCTTATCACTTATAATAAATTGTCTCTAAATAGCTAAATTCTATTATTCTTATCCGAAATGTTTTGATAATTCGGATCGAATACGAGGAATGTCGGTTACCCGTCCTAAAATATCCAAACCTAGTCGTGTATATACTTCTATGCTCTCTCAATTATTTAACAA
This sequence comes from Kernera saxatilis, assembly GCA_900406395.1. Classification (NCBI taxonomy): domain Eukaryota; kingdom Viridiplantae; phylum Streptophyta; class Magnoliopsida; order Brassicales; family Brassicaceae; genus Kernera; species Kernera saxatilis. The sequence goes on from OVAY01003616.1 coordinate 6,265, forward strand.
GTTTATGTTAAAAAAAAAAAACGATCAAATATCAAATATAGCAGTAATTATATGGTGCAGTTTCTATGTTACAGAAAGAAACAAACAAATAAAAAATGACGCTATTAAATGAAAAAGATTGTAAATCATATATTTAGTTTATGGAATACACTCGATAAAACAATTACAAAGCTCACTAGCCATTCGTCCAAATTGTATATCATACATTTCCCTAAAACTCAACTAACAGAAACAATGAATCTCTTGGACAAGAAAAGCCTTGACCATCAATTTTGCATTAACGCATTTTAATACGATAAATTGTTTTGAAAAAAAAAAAAAAACAAAGAATTAGTGTTTCACCTAGTTAAAAATCCCCCAGCAAAAACATGAGGTGTATACATGCATACAACTCCGACGATTGCAGCGCACAAAGCTGTTTGGTTTGCTTTGAGCTTCTTTGTCTTCTCCATGAGCTTCTCTACTTTCTCCACCAAATTCTTCTCTGATTTTCTTCAAAAAAAAAACATATAAGTCTTCCATCTTAGATTCGTTAACCACTTAAAAAACGTGACCATATAAGTTCCCTAAACAAAGCACAAATAAAGCATTCTCATTTCAACTAATTCAATTTTTACCTTATTTGCGGCAAGGCATCTATAATATTTCTGATCTGGATTTTTTTGGGTCATTGATACACGTATTACGTTCCATTTAACAAATTAGTTAACCCATTATCTGAACCATTCAATTAAAAAAACATAATCACCACTATTATCGAACTAAATCTCTTTAAAACAACTCATAAAAAAGTCACAAATCAAATGCCCTGAATCTTGGGTTTTTTTTTTCTTTCAATTTTTTATTATTTTAATATTTATCTTATTCAAAGACAATTTAATAGTGTCACGTCCACCATATGGTTTAATATATTTCCAAGATTTTTGTTAGATCTTAGACTTTTGATTTGATTTGTTTTTATGGTAAGCTATAATTTATAAATTTAGCAAACAGATCTAAACCTACATGTCGTGAATCATGCAATATAACAATAGAAAATAAACTATGCTTCCATAGACCCCTTCACCTGACTTTTGGCTGAAAACTGCGTTCTACGATCTGCGATTGGCAACTTGAACTTCAATTGGCGTTCTGGAAACTTGCAGCACAAGAAAAACAGACTGAAAATCAGAATTAGGGTTTCTGAAATTGCAGATTTTTAACAGATTCGGGTGATTCTTACGCCGAAAGAAAGGCTAGTCACGGTCGCGTCTTACCTCGGATTGATGAACCGTCAACGGCTATAGCTTCCTTGAAACTAGATCTTTCCAGAAACACCAAGATCGTAATCTGGTTCCTCCTGGATCGACGGGAAATCTTCTCGTAAAACCCCTCCTTGGAACTGTCTAATTCATCTTCTTCTTCTTCTTCTTTCTCCTCCGATCTGGTTCAACGGTGGTAGATCCGGCTCAGATCAGACCTTTGGTGCCTAGAGCTCCTCTCTGGTGACACACAGCTCGTGGTGGTGATGAAAGACGGCTCGACGGTGACTCCGTTCCTTCCCGTGGCTCCTTTTCTCCCTCTTCTCCTTTGATTTACTTGTGTTTTTGGTCGAACACACAACGGTGGTTCAAAACTGAGCAACAGTGACGGTCTAAGCTCTGGATTCGCTGCTGATTCTTTTAGGGTTTAGGTTTATTCTGTTTTTGCTTCGTGATGCTTGCGGTGAGGGAGATATATACACTTATATATATACAACACACACATCACGTTTTAATGCTTAGGTTTTGGGCCCTTTTTTTTATGGGCTGGTTCTCACAATTCTCCCCCACTTAAAGAGAATTCGTCCTCAAATTCAACATTCCCGATCTTCGCTCTCGAAAAAAAAAAAAAAAAAAAATTCATACCACTAAGCATAACTCTGAAAATGATTCATTTGACCTTTAAAGAATCGAACATCAATTATTGTCTCAAGTTAACTAAAAAAAAAACATAAGCCAACTGCCTAAAATCTAAGAAAAACTAATCATAAATCAAATCTTAAAACGATCAACCGCCTATTCCCAAATCTTGCACTGATGAGCATGAACCTTGTACCGTCTAGAACTTTAGTTTCTATCTTGATCTTGTTAAACGCCAACGATTCGCTCTGCACCTCCTTGATCCGCTACAGCCATCACATGCGGTCCCGAAGCTTGTCTCTTAGGAGGTGGTGGTAGGTTCCCTTGTTGCTGTCCTACCAGCTGTCCAGTGCACTCTCGTGCATAGTGTCCTCGCTGTCCACACCTTCTACAGTTGTTGACTCCTTCTGGACAATTCTGCTGAGTATGTCCTGTCTTTCCACACTGGTAGCACCTGCCTGTATTGGCCCAGCAGACTCCTCCATGCCTTTTTCCACACGTGGCACACTGCATGTATTGAACTTGCATTTGTCCTGCATCACGGTTATCCCAAGTGCGCTTATGAGACTCCACTCCCTTCGTCGTCTTGGTCTGAGTGCTTTTGAGGTACTTAGCTTCATCCTCAAGCCCAGTCTCCATCTTGGCTGCCTTCTCAACCAACTCGATCATGCTGCCATATTCCCGAACGGAACATCGATTGCGGATGTCAGGTCTTAGTCCACTCAGGAATCTGCGAATCGCAGTCCGCTCTCCTGGTTCTCTCGCTGCAAACCTCCTTCAGCGGTTGAACTCCCGCTCATACTCTCTTACTATCATGGCCCCTTGACGAAGCTCTAAGAATGCACTCTCCAACCCATCCATCGCTTCTTGCGGAAAGTACTTTATGTTGAACTCTTCTATGAAAATCTCCCACGGAATGTCATACCCACCATGCATGCTTTCTTTAACATTCTCCCACCAGATGTGAGCCTCACCACGCAGGTAATGAACTGCAAGCTCTTTCTTAAACTCCACAGGGCACATCGCTATCTCAAAATTCCTCTCCAACAGCTTCCTCCAATCATCAGCCTTCACTGGGTCAATCCCACCACTGAAGTTTTCTGTACCTAATTCCCTCATAAGTCTTAATGTCTCCCAGTACGTGAGTCCAAGTCCTGGTGCTGGCACCCCTGGCGGTGGTGGTGGTTGCTGTTGAGGCTGAGGTGCAGCAGCTTGTTGTACGGGTTGTGGTGGTGGTTGCACCTGTCTCTGCAAAAGCTGTTGCACCATATTTCGGAGTTCTTGCATTTCTTCACGAGTTGCTACATTCACTGCTGGCTGGGCTGCTGCAAACCCTGCATTTGCTGGTGGCTGACCTTGCCCAACAGCTGGTGCATCATCTGCTGGGTTCCCTCTCTGGATTACAGGATGTCTTCCTCTCTTGGGTGGCATTCTGCCAAGATAACATCATAATCAGAACCACTGCAAAGAACAAAACTTAATAGAAATAAATCTAAACGCAAGCCTCGCTCCTTTTGGTGTTTTATTATTATTATTTTTTTTTTGAAAAAAAATTCCCATTCCTCTTTGAACACTTTCGAAAACGTTTTCTTTAAAACTTAGTCTTCCGGGTCAAAACCGGCTTGGCTTTAACCTCCGCTCTGATACCAATTTGTAACACCACTCTCCCGTACTACCGAGACAGCTTGTCACACGCCTTACTAAGGCTTCCTATTTCTTTACAAAACTCATTTTTAAACATACTTTCCATGAAACCATTCTATACTGAAAACAATCAACATAAACTTGTCTTTAAACGTCTCAAAACCGAACCAACTTAAATCGTAGTAAAACCAAGTTTTAGCAAAAGAGCGTAGATAAAACACCCGATTCCCAAAAATAACACCAAAAGCGAGACGAACTTGCGCAGCTACTCAAGATTCTCATCCTGACCTGAAGGAAGAAAAGGGAAAGGGGTGAGTAACGAATTACTCAGTGAAGAGATCCTCTCAGTCCACAGAAACACAGAACACATTCTACTCCTATACAACAATCATTAAAACACATAAACCTAGACACTAGCAACCATATAGCCAGCTTCACTTGCAAAGCTATAACATACATAATATCAATCTTGCCCTCAGCAAGATAATCATACATCGTTAGGTTCAGCCATCCTCGTGATGACCTTTGGAA
>OVAY01003617.1:0-10307 GCA_900406395.1 Kernera saxatilis
TAAATATATATATATAATTTTTAAAAATATATGAGGAGCTGGTGAGCTTTTTATATATGGTGACAAAAGATTGAAATGTTCTTGGCCAAAAAAAAGTAGAATATAATTAATCACCAAATATTTAAAATAAAAAAAAAACATGAAAATATATAAATTGTTACACACTGACACTATTCTAGATGATGATGACGATCTCTCAAAGGGGAGACTCAGAGAGTAGAAAATCGTTTGAGTGAATCTCGCTGAAACAAACAAAGTTCATCTCTATTATTATTATCTCGTTATTTTGTTTCCGAGTAAGCTACGGTTTATTTATCACTTAATAGAGTATTTACAAATCGAACATTGGATTAATGCCTAAACATCTCTACGAGACTAATAAACATTTCTTTCTTTTAGCTCAATGGTTAAGACTAGACTAAGACTTATGATTTTTCTTCTTGTTTTAATTTTCAACTTCCAAACTTTTTAGACTTTTTCCATTTAATCGAAAAATCATGATCTCTGCCTTTTTTAACTTATGAAAATTAGCTACATATTATGAAAATTAACTACATATTTTGGGTAACATGGTTATTATTTTCGGGTATTTTGGGTATCCATTCGGTGTTTGGATATTTCGGGTATCCATTCGGTTATCGGTTCGGATCGGTTCGGTTCCAGATAATTCGGTTAGGAAATTTGAGATCTATTCAGATATTTTTCACTATCCGATTCGGGTTCGGTTCGTTTTTTTTCGGTTCGATATTTCGATTCTGGTTATTTATCCCAGTCCTAGACATACCCATTACGATTTCCCTCTCTGAACTAAAACCAAAAAAATCCGAGATCTTAGCCGTCGAATCATCCAACTTCTAATATCCACCTTAATAGTTTTGTTATTAATAAATGATCACTTTCTCTCTCTTTGGCTTACGAATTCTCTCTATATGAATTTCTCGAATCTTCCTTTCGATTGCTTGGAGGAAATATTCTTGAGACTCACCAGATATTTCAGAAGAGAGACAATCATGAGGGTTTGCCGACTGGAGAAGTGCTTGCCTGCAAGATGTGCATGCAACAAATAAAATGAATGGCTTACAATTTTATGGAAATGAAGCTAAATGATTTTGCACTAAATTTTCACAATAAGGAGAACTACGAGTTAAGCAAATCAAGAAAATAAATACAAATTGCATTGTCAAACATTTATTAATTTTAAAGATAATTATGAGATAATGTACTAAACAAATCTTATTTTATGTGTGGCTATGTAGTGTTTACTAAAGAACACTTAAATTCAAAGAAGTAAATTGTGATTTTTCTTTTGTTTATTAATCATATGAGAAAAAAGAATTAAATAGGAAATAACTAGCTAGCTAATTTTACTCCTCGGTATAATTTAGGACCAAGAAGACGTAGGCACGCGCCTCATGAGAGATGTACCATGCGACTCATTTTCTCTCTCCCACTGATTTTTTTTTTTTTTTTTTTGTGGGGTTTTTTTGGGNTTTGTGTGTGGTTATTATGAGAGATGTATCATGAGAATATGATAGTTGTAAAACAAGAAAGCAAGAATGTAAAATTCCAAAATTTACCAAATAGATGTCGAAACCCGAATTATGGGTTTAATTTACTAAATTGATATATACATAAATATAAAATATTAATTTATGTTTTTAGTTTAAACTTTTATATTTTATATGATATGATAATTAGATTAATATAATATTCATAAACTTACGTGACATCATATTATTTATCATGTTAATCAAATAGTTATCCACAAAAAAATATATCAGCAATGTTTAGTTATTATCGGATGAATAATATCATCGGTAACCCAATATCAATGATATTTTTGTAATTGATATAAATGAGAATGATAATTATGAATTTTTTTTTCTTTCGTACTTTTCCAATTTCTTAGTCAACTTTGGTACATACATAATTCTTTTATCAATCATGTATATTGTCTTAATTCATCCTATTTTTTACTGATTATTATTTGGCATTGTAATTTATTTTTAACTATTATGTGATATTCATTTTCATCATTTTATCAAAAAACTTTGTATTAAACTAACCATTAATTTTGTTTGTACTATTATTTTATCTAAACCACATCTCCAAATAACTGACGGTTGTGTACCAAGAAGAAAACAACATTTGCAAAATCTAGAAGAACATGAAATTTAAGATATTATTGTTTTTTCTTCTTATTTTTTTTTTCAACTCTACAGCTTAAAATTTCATTGTTTTCGGATTTCTATCTCTCTAGTGCCACAATCAGAAAGAAAACTATTTTTTCCTTTTTTATATCTTTTTTTCAAAAATTTATTGTTTTTCCTTTTGTTGGAAATTTAATTTATATTCCTCTTCTGCCTCTTCAGCTCCTTTACATAGCACAAAGCCACAAACCCAAATCAAAATCCAAACTCACTCCCAAGGGATATGAACAAATCTTCTCTCAAATTCGCCGGCATAAGCATTTTTGGTTATCAACTTAAGAGAGAAATAGAGAATGGGTTGTTTTCATTCAAAAACTGCTAATCTCCCTTCTCCTGATGATCCTTCAGTACCGGACAAACCAGAATCAGGTTTGCTGAGAGTTCCCATCTATCATTAGTTTATGTTTTTCTGCGTTTCTTTTTGATAGGTATGTTTGCTTCTTAGTGATTTAGTTCGTATTTTGCGTATTTATGTTCTGTCGAATTCCTCTCTGGGTTTGTTTTAACTGCTTGTGTGTTTAGGGTAAATTAGGTTTAAAGCAGGAAAGAAGCTGGAAAGTTTATACCTTTTTGGGACTAAACACCGATAATCTCCCTAAACTCAAGTAATTTGATGTCCTTTTGTTGTCTCTAGAAGTTTGTTATGTAAACTGTTCTTGTGTGTGCAGTAAATGAGGACCAAGTGGATCAAGAGAATCAAGTTCCGGGTTTCAAAGAGTTTGATCTAAGTGAATTGAAGAAAATAACAAATGGGTTTAGTCCTAGTTGCATTGTCTCTGAAGGTGGAGAGAAAGCTCCCAATGTGGTTTACAGAGGAAAGCTTGAAGGCAATCGTCTCGTCGCCATCAAGCGATTCTCTAGACAGTCCTGGCCTGATGCTCAGCAGTTTGTGGTGAGAATTTTAAGAAAATGGTGAATTCAGAATTGAGATTCTTATATTATGTTCATTGGCTTCATTGTTCATCAGTGACCAGTCCGAGGATTGAAATGTTTTTTTTTTTTTTAGTTGTAGAAGGGAAAAAGACATTAGTTAGTGTCTATCTTGACCAGAGAATATGCTAATCTCTGTCTGGTAGCTATTGAAATGAAGAAAAAGTAGGTAACTTTAGGTTGCAAAAGCTACTTTATCCCAGGATTCTGACTATATTTTATAGACTATAGTTTTATTAGATTCTCTTTTATCTTTATTGTTGCAGATAGCTTAGTAAAGGTAGGGTCTTTAAGTGTCATTATTTGAAAGAAAAAAAGAAAAGATGCTTTGGAACTTTCTTCTGTCTGTTCTTTTGTCTGAAACAAATTAAGGAACTAGAGAGAGAGACTCTGAATTGGAATACTTGATCTGGTGTTGACTGATGTTTGACTTGTGAATTAGGCAGAGGCAACTGGTGTTGGAAAGCTTAGATTCAACAGATTGGTCAATCTGATTGGTTGTTGCGCTGAAGGAGACGAGAGATTGTTGGTAGCTGAGTATATGCCTAATGATACCCTCTCAAAGCATCTTTTTCACTGTAAAATGTCCCTTTAAACTATTCTCTAAACTACTTTCATTTTGATCTTGTCTAGAGACTTGATGCTCTCTTTTTGTGTTCCATTTTTGTGTAGGGGAAAAGCAGCCACTTCCTTGGGAAATGCGTGTTCGAGTTGCAGATTTTATCGCACAAGCACTTGATCACTGCAACATCGAGAACCGAAAGATCTATCATGATTTAAATGCGTACAGAATCCTGTTTGACGAGGAAGGCGATCCTCGTCTATCGACTTTTGGTCTTATGAAGAATAGTAGAGATGGAAACAGCTATAGTACCAACTTAGCTTATACTCCACCAGAGTTTTTACGCACTGGTAAAAAAATCTACTTCAAGAACATAAGAGGAAAAAAACTTTTATGATTTAGTTGAATCTAAAGGGTTTCTTCTCCATTTTGCAGGTAGAATCATTCCTGAAAGTTTGATTTACAGTTATGGAACTATTCTCTTAGATCTTTTGAGCGGCAAACACATTCCACCGAGCCATGTAATGTCCCTGCAACTTTTCTATTTCCTTCACTTCTTCTCACAGTTTTTGTCAACTGGTCATCTTTATCTGAAATTAGTGATGAATGTTCAATTTCAGGCTCTTGATATAATAAGAGGGAAAAATGTGTTGCTACTCATGGATTCATCACTTGAAGGGCAATATGAGAATGAAGCCGCAACTAAACTTGTTGATCTTGCATCAAAATGTCTTCAATCTGAGGCAAAAGATCGACCTGATACCAAATTTATTCTGTCTTCAGTGGCACCACTACAAAAGCAGAAAGAGGTTAAATAATCAAATAATGATACTCAATTCTTTCCATAGCAGGTTAATAATTTGTTTTCTTCGGTTGCATTTAGGTTGCATCTCATGTTTTGATGAGCTTGCCTAAGAATACAGTTATACTACCAACTCTGCTTTCTCCTCTCGGAAAGGCTTGTTCGTGCATGGATCTCGCGGCTGTACACGAGATTTTGCTTAAAACCGGATACAGAGATGAGGAAGGAGCAGAGAACGAGGTACTTGGGGACAAATATTAGAACCGAGTACTTCTATTGGGTTATTCAAGTTCTGATTTTTGTCTGAATCTGTGTCTCCACAGCTTTCATTTCAAGAATGGACACAGCAAGTGCAGGAAATGCTCAACACAAAGAAGTTTGGAGACATTGCTTTCAGAGACAAGGACTTCAACAACGCGACTGAATGTTATTCAAAGGTAATAAACCAAACAAGCAACAAAAGCCAATGGTTTGTGCATTTATCTGAAAGTCGTGTAAAACTGTTTGTTACCAGTTGGTGGTGATGATGTCTGTTCCATCTGCGACAGTCTTCGCAAGACGGTCTTTCTCCTACTTAATGACGGATCAACAGGAGCTTGCGCTGAGAGACGCAATGCAAGCTCAAGTTTGCATACCGGAGTGGCCTACTGCGTTTTACTTGCAGGCTTTAGCGCTTTCGAAGCTTGGAATGGAGACTGATGCTAATGACATGCTTAACGATGGTGCTGCATTTGAAGCTAAGCGACAACAACAGAACAGTTGGCGTTGTTGAAGAAGGAAAGAACAGAGAGAAACGAAAAGAAGTCCCGAATATTTTTATGGGACCTTTTCAGAAACAAGAGTTACTGTAAGAGTGTTTGTTTTATCTTTGTCTTTTAAGAGAGAAACTGGAGAGGGATTGAATTACTGTGGTGAATTGGTGTTTTTCGTTATATATATGAAGAAATAAAGACTTTGCAGTTTACTTATTTGTGTGGAAATCTAATTTTGATTGTTTTTGCAGTTACAGAAAACAAAAAGATGAAACTTTATTATCTTGGCTTTAAAGATTGCAACTTTATTGATGGAAGCTAATGTTGAAGATGGAAACAACTTTATAGATGGAAGCTAATGGTAAAGATAGGAGAAGGATTAAATCAAGGTAAGCTTCACTGTCTATACATTTTGCTACCAAAGCTCTTGAGACGATTTCGCGAGTTCTTGCAAGTCCTGATCTCCTCAGCCAGATTTTGTGAATGTACATCTTAACTTGTTGGAGCTCAAACTGGAGTTCAGTATGCTGCGAAAGCAACAAATCCTTGTATTTTTAAGCACAGGAAAAACGAAAAGAGGAACAAACTTGTAGAAAACAATGTGGGTCAAGAAATTGAGTTTTAAAATCATACGAAATAATAGTCGATTTCATATAACAAATCAGGAAAATAGTAAATGTTTAGAAATACTTTATTATATGATAGATGTGTGCATAAATCAGTTACACATATGTGTGAGTTTGCGCGTGTTCAAATGTGTTAATAGATGTTGGTCATCATTTAGCACATTGTCTTATTTGGATGTGACATATTTCATTTGTATGATTCTCCTTTTATTAATTTTTAGACAAAAAATCAGACAGTAATAAAAAGAGAATTGGAAGAGCTGAAAGAGCTGAAAGAGATAAGGAGAAAGTTGGGGGACAAAGTGTGATTAAGTGATAAGGTGTGGGATCTTCTCATTTTCCAAACTTGCCCTGTAACTTTTCTTTTTTCACCAATTTAACCCTTTTCTCACTTTTTTTTTTCACTTACAAACTAACTTAATAAAATAGCTGCCACAAAGTAGTGCATTAACTTTGAATAGATGTATTAGAAAGCCTATGTATTATTGTTTTCAAATGAAGCAATAGTCTTTTTTTTGTTTGTTAATAACTATATAGTGTTTCTATTGATAAAAGTTAACTAAGTTGACGGCGATCTACAAATTAGCATAATTTTTGGCATATCGTTAAATTACAAAACAATATATATTTTCATTGTCGAAATCGTTGACTAGAAAAATACACTAATTAGCAAAAACAAGAAACACGAGAACCATTATGGTGGGTTGGTGTGTTTGAGCCTATCTATGATAATTATTTTCCACATTAGGCAAAACTGTTATAATTAAATGTATATATCTCCATCTCCTTATAGGATACATCTTTAAAATCATACAATATATAACGATTATAGAAATATAATACAAATTTCTTAGTGGTTGATGGAAATAATATCTTATTAGTTTTGTTGGTCGGTTATATCGGTTGAATCTATTAGATATCAATGTTGCGCACCTTAACGAGCTGGTTTATTCTGCAGAAGTTAATATCGCTCTATTGCATGTGAGTGAGTTGTTTTGGTTAAAAAGGACTGTTCCTTTCATTCGATGCGTCTTTTCTTTTCCAATTCCTGTCTAACAAAAAAAACCATTCTATATACATCTTGTTTTTGTGACATATACTACTTAAATATTTGAGTACTGATATGAATTTAACCCAAATAATTCGTAGTAACCATGCACATATATTCAAACGTATATGGTACTTTTTGATATTGTATATAATTAAGCCCTAGTGTAGTCAGCATAGAAGGTCCTTTATTCGTATTTCGTAGGCTTACTTCTTTTTTCCTACCATATGACGTAGTTATTTATGCTTTTAAACCTTTTTCTCCATTTTTGTTGCCTTTTTCTCTTTTGTATAGTGTTGTTCTCTTTAATGTTTAAACACCATTAGGGGTCAAGGTGACCGTTCCTAAAGTATCGGGGGCATATTCTAGCTAAAGCATAATTTACAAGGTGCACTTTTTTTGTTTATAGAACCAAACCTTACATTTCCATCTCATGAAGTCATTCGTTTTTTTTTCTTACGTATGTTTCATTTATCGGGTCTTACACAAATGGGAACTAAGCTTTAAATTACAACTTTACATCTTAAACAATAACTAAATTTTGAGGGAAAAAAAAAACTAAATTTGTTTCGTCAAAGTTTCGTTATCCCTTCTGTCTTAAAAGTTGAAATTGGTTCACTAACAAAAAGCGATTTTGTCTTACTCATGCTGGCGTGGAAGAACAATGTTAAACCCCCATTGAAATAGTAATTTTCTTTTTGTACAATATAGAATGAAAAAAAAAAAGCATCAGAACCGATTTTTATGACCTAAAAGTTATGTGATATTGGATTCAGACTAAAATTTTAGTCTAAAAGAAAACTCGAACATTAACATACACCATTGTCATATTAAGTATTGAAGGAAAACAAAAAATAACTATGATGACTCGTAAAATGACGTAATAGCAGAATAATAAATTAGCAGAAATATTTAAAATGAACAAATTTATGTAGATGAATAAATGGTTTATCATTCGTCACCGACAAAGACCTATATATAAAACGAGGTTAATATTCGATATATAAGATTGACATACTATATAGTTGAAGATTCAAACGATAATTAAGCTTTGTTTCAAAAAAAAAAATTTACAACGATAAGCTTTGATTAATGATAGGTTATATAATAGGCAATGGGTTATCATGTTATGAATGAAGTGTGAACAAGTCTATTAGCTTTTGAGACCAGGTGGGTCCAACTTCTTTTGGAATTTTGGGAACTCTTAAGACAAGCAATGTCTTTATGTGCTTTCGGTGTGTCTCGTTATTTTTCTTCTCAGTTTTAAATGTCATTATAAACAATACTATATAATTAATTATTCCATCCATATTTACTTATTAATTAATTGTATTGCCCCCATAGTTCAAACCATTGTGCTATATATATTAATCGCTCCACAACCATTCAATACTCTACCAACCTTCTCTTCTCTTAATCACTCTCCTAATTTCATTACTCACTAATCACTTTTGATTTCTTATATAGCTAATCTCCGATTTAAAGTCAGAGCATCCTTTTCTTTACTCAGTATCTTTGACCCGCAGCAATTACCTCTTCTCTCAAATTCAAATTCCACCCTATTACTCTTCGTTATTTCCAAATTTTTACCTTGATTTTGTGTCTATTGTTTTTCTCTACTAGTTAAATATTAAAAAGGGGAACTTCGGGGAATTTGGGTTGTTTTTTTTTTTTTTTTTTTTTTTTTTATTANTTTTTTTTTTTTTTTTTTTTTTTTGTAATCATAGATTCTTTCAGACGATGATATTGTCACAAAAGGGATGCAATCAACGTGAGTTGCAACCTTTTATTAAGAACAAATCAAGTGTCGAAAAAAGTTTTTATTTTTGGATTTTCCAAATAATTAATAGATTTAGTTTCGGTACTTAATTGATTTATTTGATCTTTACATCTCTCTTGTGTTGCAAGCAACAAAGTGTGAATTCTGCAAATGGGAAGTTCATGTTTACCTCCAGGATTTAGATTTCATCCAACTGATGAAGAGCTCATTGGCTATTACTTAAGTAGAAAAGTAGAAGGTCTCGAGATCGAGCTCGAAGTCATTCCTGTTATCGAGTTATACAAATTCGATCCTTGGGAGTTACCAGGTAAATTTCCAAAAACAAAACATGTTTGAATTAATATTATTCATAAACTTATTATATTTCATTGTTATAACTTTAGATAAAATTAAAACTTTTTGTTTAATTTTATCTTTGTTTTTTTAGATAAATCTTTCCTTCCGAATAGGGATATGGAATGGTTCTTTTTCTGTCCAAGGGACAAGAAGTACCCAAACGGTTCTCGAACCAATAGGGCTACAAAGTCGGGTTATTGGAAAGCAACCGGTAAAGACCGGAAAATCGCTTGTAAATCGTCGAGTGTTATAACCGGATACCGGAAAACGCTAGTTTTCTATGAAGGTCGTGCCCCATTAGGCGATAGAACAAATTGGTTTATGCATGAATATCGTCTATGCGATGATGATATATCGCAAAAATCACCAAATTTCAAGGTAAGAAAATATTATAATTTGTTTCAATTGATCCAAACTCCATATATAGTATCTTCATTTCTTTGAATTAATGGAAAGAAACCTAATAAGCATATATATGTTTGAATTTCAGGGAGCTTTCGCGTTATGTCGTGTAATTAAGAAGGACGAACTCAAGACCAAAACATTGAAAAATAAAAACGAACAAGCAACTGGTTCGGGTTACTCTAGCCTCGCGACCTCTCCCTGTCGCGATGAAACGACGCAGTTTCAATCGTTCAAGCCTTCTTCTACTACAAACGACTCTTCTAGCATCTGGATTTCTCCTGATTTCATCCTTGATTCCTCAAAGGTACCTACTAATTTCTAAACCAAGACAGTTTTGCATACACAATGCTGGTCTGATTTGGTTTTGTGATATTTAATTATAGGACTATCCTCAAGTTCCGGAGGTTGCTTCTGAGTACTTTCCCAACTATCATTTTCCAGCCACCGCGGCGAACCACCACGTGGAATTTCCGGCGAGTTCTTCGTATTTGAACGTTGATCAGGACATTGATCAATCAGTGCACACCGGTTATTGGACAAATTATGAATACGACCAAACCGGTTCATTCGATTACTCAAACCTTTTCTAGCTAGAAGGAACTGTGTGGGTCTCCCTTTAGGACAAAAACGCCTTTTAACGTTGGAGTCTCGGAAGGAGATAAAATTGGTTGTCATATAAATTTGGAGTCTCTTGAATTTTCTTTTGAGGATATAATTATTTTGGTTTTGGTTTTAATTTTAACTAGGTAAATTGCCCGCGCTACGTCGCGGGATTTTCATATATCTTGTTTGTTTTTTACCGTCTATTCTCCAAAATTCCATCAACGCCAATGAAGAGAGTTTATTGTTCTCTTCA
>OVAY01003618.1:0-10303 GCA_900406395.1 Kernera saxatilis
TATTTAAAAATTATCCCCCTTTAATCTTGAGGCATGGGACAGACCCTGGAGCGTCGCACCCTCTGCCCTCCCCTGTAGCATACAACGTTTTATATATCTCCTTGGTTCAATGTTAATTGCAACTAACATAGAACCAACTTGTAATTGGGCTTGAAGGAACCATGATCAGACCCAATACTTGTGCTTAATACTTGTGCTTTCTACTTTGTTTATTGGCCGATGATATAAGAGAGTTGACCAAAGTCAATAATTCACATCTTCGTCTACATTAAAATTACATAGATCAAGTTATCGAATCATGTAGTTAAACTTTTTTGCTATTGAGACTTACATAGAAAATAATATGCATATAAACAGATTGGCTAGGTAACTTTCAAATTATCTAGCGTTAATGACCGAGAGAGTGATTTGGTTCACTGTGCATTCATTGTCGCGTTGTGTACTTGACGACGAATCAGTCTGAAGAGGACCTCTCCCAACACAAAAACCAGGCCGTTTTGGCTGAAGAATAGCCGTAGTTTCGCTTCCAAGCATCACCATTACGGCAGACATCACTGGTCTGTCTTCAGCACGTTCTTGAACACACAAGAGACCAATTTGTATACATCTTAAGATTTCATGTGTATGGAACGTTGATGATGATGAAGTATCTATGATGATCGGATCTACGATCTCTAGACATTTTCCTTCCTCCCAATTCCTCCACACCTGTGCACAAAGATTGGAATCTTTCTTTTAGTGTTATCATCGGATTATGAGTCCAAAACAAGATCGTAGCTTACACATCCGAGGAGATTTAGGTCACGGTTTGAGTTGTAGAATCCTGTATTCCTCTTCCCACTTATAATCTCAAGAAGCAAGACCCCAAAGCTGAAAACATCCGACTTCATCGAGAACATCCCGTCCATTGCATATTCTGGAGACATGTAGCCGCTGCATAAGGATGATTAAAACTCATGTGTTATGAGGTTTTCTAAATTTGGATTTAAGTACAAAAAGCTCTTTGTTGTTTTGGAAAATGATTGCTTACTAAGTTCCGACCACCTTTCTCGTATTAGCTTCTGTCTCATCCCTTCCAAAGATTCGGGCCATCCCAAAATCCGAGATCTTTGGAGTCATGTTTTTATCAAGCAAGACGTTACTTGCTTTCATGTCTCTATGGATAATTCTGAACCGTGAATCTTGGTGAAGGTATAGAAGTCCTCTAGCAATACCATTGATAATATCAAATCTCTTTTGCCAATTTAACTTCAAGCGTCGGGTTTTGTCTACAAATCGACCAGAATCAAAAAAACGTGTTAACTTATTCCCCAAAAAAAAAAAAAAAAAAAAGGTNAAAAAAAAAAAAGATGTTCAATTGTTAGAACAGAGGTGTTTTGAGTCACTAACCAAAGAGATGATAATCAAGGCCTAGATTCTCCAAGTACTCATAGATCAACATCTTCTCGCCCTTATCAACACAACAACCAAGAAGCCGGACAAGGTTTATGTGCTGAAGCCTTGCAATTAGTCTAACCTCGTTCTTGAACTCATTGGCCCCTTGTAAAGACATTTTCGATAGTCTCTTTACCGCGATTTCTTGCCCGTCAAGTAACCTTCCCTATTACCACAAATTTTGATTATATAATGAAATCTTGTGCAGTGATAGATTTTTGAATCACGTTTACCTTGTACACAATACCGAAACCACCTTGTCCAAGTTTATTGGCGTTAGAAAAGTTGTTTGTTGCCATGGCAACAACTTCAAACTCCATCAATGGAAGCTCTGGATCCTCTGTTGTGTGTTCTCTGGATATGTATCTCCTGCTTGATATTACCACTTCGCTCATTGGCGAATCTTGGCTTCTTACTTGATCAACTGTTTCATTCAGACACAAATAACAATCAAGACATGATTATCAAAATTTACAGACAAATTAAAATAAAGGAAATGAAAGTTATTGATATACCAATAGTTGTTTGAATCGCCATTGATCGGTTCTGCTTCCTTTTGCAAGAGCGAAAGATGATGAAACTTAAAAGAAGCAACATGCTCACTCCAATAGTCGAACCTATGATATCATTTCTGGTTTTTTTCTTCTCTGCAATAGTGAAAGATATACCATTGGTAATATCCTAGGGTGGCTTGATGAGTCATAGATCACATCACTTATTTTTGTTTTCGTTTCAACCACATAAAACTATTGTTAAGGAAAGAGTATCAACCTAAGTAATTTGCTATATCAAATCTTTGTAATTATTCCTCTCATTACTTTCTCAATATTCTCTTGTAATTAGTCCCTAGATGTATGGCTCTCTATATATGTGCATTCTCCCCTTTTCAATGATAAACAAGACTCATTCATACATGGTATCAGAGATTTACTCGCACAACAATTAAATTACTATTATGTTTCTCAAAAAAAAAAAACAATTAAACTATTATTTCAGTACTTATTGATTATTTGAAATATATTATTTTGGTATTCACGTATTTTAGTTTTGTTAATAATATCCATCATGAATATTATTTTTATGTTCGCTTTTATTATAACGTTGTGTTTATATATACATATATTTACATATTTGTTTGTTTATATAATTTCAATCCACCGTAATCACCGTATATACTTATACGGTACTCTACCGTACGTTTAGCTTATAACACATTTTAAAACACTGCTAATACCATGTTAAGTTTTGTGGACTTGTAACTCAAAACTAGTTGATAATTAGTAGACGGAGAGCCGGCCCTGACCACCTGGGGCTTAGCCTCCAATTTTTCAAAACTTTTAAAAGAACTTCCAATTTTTTTTTTCCTGGCCCCCACAATTTCAGGACCGGCCATGAGTGGGTCCATATGTCTTATATTTTACTCTAGATCCCATTACTCTCCTCATGTGTAATTCCTAACAATTTCTCTTCAAATAATAAACCTTAAAAATGCAAAGGAGAAAAGAACTAACTGAGATCAGCAGCGGCTAGTCTGACGTAAAGATCCTGACCTCCCTGAGGAAAATTTCGGATATCCAAAATCTCTCCGGTCCAAATCACACAACCCGATCCGCCATCACGAATATCCGTATTCGCAAACGCCGTACAATTACAATCTTTTACACACCTTTCTTGACATTCTTTCAACTCAATTCCTCTGTCCACAATCGCCATTGTAGTATCAGGCAGTTTCAGATTCTTCAGCCGCAAAAACCCATCTCCACCGTCACAGCTCAGCCTCGTCTTCCTCACACAACCATCAGAATAATCTCTCAACCCCCACACTTGACCGTTCCTCGGCTCAAACCCTTTAATACAATTACAAACCGGTGAAGTGTTCGAGTCGCAGTAACTGTAGCTCCCACACTTGTTGTAGTCATCGCATTGGTCCTTAGGCGAGTTCCATAATTGAACCCAACTCTGTTTTGTCTCAATCCAAGTAAATCGTTCTAAAAATCCCGTGGAGCTTAGGCTTAATCTTGTGTAGATGGTTTTGGTGATTTGGTATGAGTAAGTCACTTCTTGATTATCTGCTGTGAAATTGTTAACCATGTAACCAACTGGTTTATACTCTGCTACGCCACTAAACCGGATTCCGTTCCACGGTCCTGTCCGGTACGTTATCGACTCTTTGTTGCATATGTAAAACTCAGGGAACATTCTGGTTTCAAGTTTAGTCCAGAAATCGCCGCTTGACGGATCGTCTGAAGTTTTCCAAGATCTCAAGAATCTGTTGAATCCGGTTTTGTTATCCCAACCCAATTTCATCTCCGGAAGCAAAGTATCTGTAAGACAATTGAAACTCTGCCACAAAAACTTATCTTGATCGTTATTATTAGAGTCTCTGAGCACGAAATTACCGTTATCAAGAAGCTCTGCAACCTTTGGAGATCTCACATCTCCTCCGGTTAGATTCGTCGACCAAACAAGTGTATCGGACTGGTCGAAAATGACGAGATTATTGTCGGAGAGTTTGAGAGTTCCGTTGGAGTTAGAGAGAGGATTGTCTCTGTTCGCGACCCATACGTAGGTTCTCTTAGGGATTGTCTTGTACCAAATACCAAGATACCAACGAGAGCTTGATGCGGGATTGAAGAAACCAAGCTCGAAGATTTCACCAAGAGATATAATGGTTTTGTTGCTTGAGATAGTGAGAGATTCTGTAGCCGACAAAGTGTTTGCAGAAACAGAGGAAACAGGAAACAGAAATAAGAGGAAGAAGATAAAGTCGAAGGTGTAAGAATGGTGGTAGTTTGGTACATTTCTCATCTCTCTCTATACGCCACTTCTTGTGTTCGTTTTTTCTTCTTTCTTGAGAAAATTATATGTATATCTGATAATTTTTTTATATTTGGAGATTTCGGACATGTTTTGTCTTATAAATGTGTGAACGTTATTTACACGATTTCTCTTTATTATATTATTTTTATTTTTGTGAAACTATTTATTATATTATGAGAATTGCCAACAACATTTCCTATTCGACTTTATTAATTCTTGGTCTTCTTGGTCTTCTTGTTCCACTTGAAATATCTGTAGGAGGTTTTCCTATATATGCCAGTTTTTGGCGTATATCACTATCATCGGGTCATTATTAAAGTAAGGAAAGTTGTTTTGGGTTGGCGTGAGCATCATTTGTTCTTAGTTTTAGATTGTTCCTTGTAACATATTCAGTTTATGCAATTTCAGTTTAGTGTTTGTATTTGGTTCTGGAGATTTAGATCATGCCGGCTTTGTGTCTCGAAATCCTTTCGGGTTATGTCTCCGGATTATCCAGCTCTGTAATTTACTTTGGTTTTATAATATAACATTAGATGGAAAAAATATATATATCGATAGACTATTCTTTAACAACAACCAAAATCTAAAGACTGTAGAGTTGACCTAGCAAATGAAAAGTCGTTTTTTGTCTTTTCTAAAAATAACATTTTTATTTGTAAATTTCACAATTGTTTTTTTTTGTTAAAATGTTGAAGTGACTTTTCTTCGTTTGTTTGTTTGTGTGAGTGCCACCAGGCCCACCACGTACGAGCGTTATTATATAACACTCAATGTTTTTTTTCTTGTAATAAATAACCTTTTTTAAAATTTTGTTTTCTTCTCAATAAATACCAATTCATTACACAAACCCAATTTACAAGTTTTAACCAATAGTATTTCCTTTTCCTTCGCCCTTCCTTTTCAGCAATCTGGATTACATGTTATGGAAGGACATTGGAGTGGGAAGATTACCAGTTCTGGAGGGCAAAGGAGATTAGCTAACTCCAGGTTGGGGAGTCAGACGAGTGGTCCAGACGCCGAGGTTGAAAGTTCTTGTTGCTGTTGCTGGAGCAAGACTTCACTAGACCAGTCCACCCCTAGGTGTCATATATATGGTGAAAGAATCTCACTTGAAGCTCACTATAGGAAGACACTGAGTAACTCAGCAATGGTGGGAACTTGAGTTGACTAAATCAAAGATGATGTGGCATATCGAGCTTGATGAAAGGAAGTAGGTCAGCTTCCCAAAGAGAATCGGCGATACTAGAAGAGCATTTTGGACTTCATCATCAAAAAAATTAGAAGATGTTAGTCCAATGGATTGAGAGATCATACCACTCGTGAGATAAGTTCTATAAATAGCTAAGGATGGAAACAAATTAGGGTTAGCCATTTTCTAGAGAAAAGAACTCAGCCGAAAACAAGTTTGAGGGTTCTTGGTGAGTGAACAAAGAATGAGCATAGTTGTTTATGTGCAAGCGAATTGGGTAGATTAAGAATCGGTCCGGATCAAATCACAAGTCTATGATGTTGTGTAACTATGATTAAACAAATTATAAAGAGTTTGTTTAAAAGATTTCTTAATAAAGCAAATAGCTTTTGCTGTTTGTTAGTATTAGTCCCTTGAGTTACGGATTCAAGTTATTACAATTGGGGTCTTGGAAGTCTTCAGATCTTCTAAATGGACATGGTTGGACTTGGATTGTTGCTTCATACCTCAGAATCTATCAACTCGGCTTTAAAGGTTCCAGAAGAAGCCTATCTCCTATTTACGCAGAATTAAAATCCCTTCTATGGGCGAGGAACGGTTTGAATTCGGTCTCAATGACTAGGATGGATTTTGATATAAACTGCCTGGCCTTGATCTCTATGACGGACAAACCAGAAAATAGCCAATCTATGCGGCGGAGTTAGATGATTTTAGAATCCTTTTCTTTCTATACATTTTTATTACTTTTTGTAAAAATGTTTGTGCGGATTACTTTTTTGCAACAAGAAGTTTGGCGGTACCAAATTGGCTTTTTTTGGAGGAAGGCCTTTTCTGCAATGTTAAGGAATATGTGGTTTTAGTGTTAAAAAAAAAACCAAAAATATTTTCCAACTAATTCATTAGACAAATGAATCTCCAACTTTACCATCACTTGACCGAATTAGTTCCATCGTTAGTCTCAAATCTTTTTATATGGTCGCAATCAAAATTTGTA
Organism: Kernera saxatilis; assembly: GCA_900406395.1. Taxonomy (NCBI): domain Eukaryota; kingdom Viridiplantae; phylum Streptophyta; class Magnoliopsida; order Brassicales; family Brassicaceae; genus Kernera; species Kernera saxatilis. The sequence goes on from OVAY01003618.1 coordinate 6,438, forward strand.
TTGTTTAATTACATCAAGATTGGAAATTTGAAACTATTTAAATAGTATGATTCTTGTATTAAAAATGTTATATATACACTTTCAAAAAAGTTGTGTGTCGATTGATTCAAATAATTTGTTTTTTTCGAATTTACAGAGAGATATCAAAAGCAGAGGATAAAATTAACCTAGAAATATTAACGTTAAGAAAAGACGAGGCTACAAGAATTGGAGCAAGCTTGAGCCAATCTTAGGCAAGAAAGAGTCTTATTGTTATTCAAAACTTGGAAGCAAAATTTTGTTCCGATTCAGAAGAAGAAAAAGAAAAAAATAGAAGAAAAAGCTCAAGCCCTGACTAGCTTAAACCCTCAAAATGCAAATTATTTTGTTCTTTCTCAATATCGCCTCTTTAGTGAAGATAAAAAAATAATTTGTGCGGGCAAAAAATTGATCGTCATCTTGGAGGGCATTTTGGTGTGGCGATATGAAATAGAGATGAATAAGTGGTTCCAAGGTCTTGCAATGATCACACGCAAACCATACATGATGTGTGTGTGATAATCGCAAGACCTTTGACCACTTATTCATCTCTAGCTCGTATCGCCACACCAAAATGCCCTCCATCTCCCTCCCGACGAAGATCAATTTTGGGCCCACACAAATTATTTTCTTATCTCCACTAAGAGGCAACCCGAATCCTAGCACCTTAACAAGCTTGAATCTTCAAACATCAAATAAAACCTGCGAAAATTAGACGATGTGAACGGTTGAGTATCACCTAGTGAGCAAAAAAAATGTCCTTAAGATTGGCAATGCATTAGAACTAGTCGAATAAGGCAAATGTTCTAAATGTTTTTTTTTTGTTTTTTGCAACCAAGATCTTCATTTTATAATTAGTCGAATCTAAACGATAGGGGCACAATCCAACAAGTTCGATGTGCAAGCTCAAAGGCTAAAAGATAGATAAACACACAACTAGAAATAAAGATAGATCGATAACCAGTCTCATCAAAGATTGGCAATGCATTAGAAGAGTTATACATGAGTAAATTCCTAGAAGAAGAAACCGAGATGTTTAAACGATTTTGTGGGAATCACCTTAACATGTGATTGTGGGAAACCTTGTCACCAAGGTGAAATCCGTTGCATCTACCGGTCCCCTATAGACCTTCACACAAGAATGCACAACGCTTAGGATAATAATCATCTTCTTTTGAATTGGATCCGAAAGAAGGATATCTCTCGAAAAGAGGGAATCTAAACGTAATCTAACAAGTTAGTCAAAAGTTTCCAAGCATTTATTACTAAGATTTTATGGTAGATGGTCAATGGGTCATCACTTTGGTAGATAATTAAACGCATGATATACTATGTAGAAAAAATTATGAAAACTACCACAATTTTAAAACAAACTTATAAAAAAATATCACAATCTATTTAACTTTTTAAAAACTACCACAAATACTTTTATCTTTTATTTTTCTTACTTTTCACTTTTTTATTTTTCTTATTTTTTATTTTTTCTTTGCTGATTCTTCTCTCTTCTTAACTATACAAATCAATTTTTTATTCTTTTATTTTTTCACTTTTTTGTTTCCACGAGAATTATTGTCCACAACAACTATTGTCCATGATATACATATATCTTATATAATATTATAAGGTTTCATTAAATAAATGATTGGTATCATTTAATATTCATTGCCAAATAAAAATTAATACCATACCAAATACGGTATAATATATCAAATTGTTTGTGAGCTTACTAGACTAATTACATTAAAAAAAAACATGATAATCAAATAACAAAAACTTCCAAGATTTTTTAAAAAAATCTTATTTTATGTTCTTTATTAAAATACTCAAAATTATAAAGCATGTAAGATTTTATGTTGTTAATTAAAATACTCAAAATTACAAAACATGTAAGATATTTAAAATACAATTACTTAGCCGTTATAAAATTCTTATTTTATGTTCTTAATTAATTTATCCCATGCATAGTATTAACCTAGTATACATATATGACTTTTATTGTCCACCATTGTTAATTTATTATTAGCGGTGTAATTATTGTCCACCATCGTTGAACGTACATAGAATTATTGTCCATTTATTTCTTTCAATTAATGGACAAGTACTGAAAATATTCAAATATATTATCCACGTCGTAAATATGTTGAATGCTGACATGTTAAATTTGTGTCTAGAGTAACAATAAAAATGAGAATTAACACCATATAAAATAAATAAGTTAATAAATAAAAATATTTTTTTCTTTTTTACTTTTTGTCACTTCCATATTTTTTTTTAAATATGATTGTGGTAGTTTTGAAAATGTTGTGGTAGTTTTTAAAATATTTTTTAGAATGTAATATTTCTTAAAATTTTTTTCCAAATTGTGGTATATCTCATAAGAATCTCTACTATGTATCTTAGTAATTTGCATTTTTGGTAGCGCTGCATCTTTCCAATTAAATATTAAACCGGAGTTCGAGTCTGAAATCTCATGTTTCAACTTTCAAGGTATATATATAAACTTGCTCATATTTCCGAAGTTAATATTTTTTTTACAGATGTTCTACCTATTTTATTTTATATGGGCCTTTTCAGCGGGTCAAACCTGCTCCACTAGACTCGTTTGGTGGTGGATTATAATACATCTGCACCGGCCCACTAAAATTTACGGGCCCTGCGGGTTACTTGCGAGTATTTAATAAATAAATTTTTAAATTTTAAAAATATTTTTAAACAAAAAATATTTCTTAAAATAATATAAAATATTATAAAACATAGATACACATGTTCAATTCGGATAAACCAAAATGATTCGATTTCAACTGAACCAAATTTTAGTATGGTTTAAATATATTTTTTTCTCTATCCCGAAAACCAATAACCAAAAAAAATAAAAACCGATCTAAAACCAAAATGTTTATGAAAATCAAAGATATATTTCATCAAAACGTGAATTCGAACCGAAATTGAAACCCAATCAAACCATTCATAATATATAAACGGAAAATTGGAAAAACTAAAAAACCAAACCGAAACTCGGATTGAACACCTCTAAATGGAGTTTATGTTTATAGAGAGATATTTTTTTTTAGTTTTAATTTTCTTAAAATTATTTTCTAAATGATGATATATTAATAAATTTAGATGAATTTATTTATAAAATGACATATATGAACTTAAAGTTAATGATTAATAGTTTCAAATATCGCAATAGAATGTATGTTATATGTGGAAGTATTTAAACATTTAATTGTTTATCATATCTATAAATTTTGTAAATTTTTGATATAGATAGAGAAAACCAGAAGTTTTTGATGTAATAAAGAAAATTAGAAATGATCTTTAAAAAATAGCATAAAACACTACAATCATATTTAATAAAAATTATTTTAGTTATATATATATATATATATTACATAATATATAATATAATTATTAATTTATGATATTATTTGGACCATGTATTTACATAGAAAATTCTAAAAAAATTATTATGTTATTATCTTATCGAATTTTGTTAATTTTTACATTGGCCCAACACGGGACCGGATAAATTTATTAATTTATCGAGTATTAATTTAAAGAGGTTCTATTGTACTATGTATCTTGAGAAATTGCTAGAAATGCCACTTTTAGAATACCAATTTTCAAAAATGTTATCAACCAAAAACATTTTCAAAAATGCAATTAAAGATGGATAATGTTTCCAAAATGCCCTCCTTTAAACTTAAGCAAATATGAATTTTGTAGTTTTGGCGGAAAAACACAAATTTACGGTTTTTATAAAATTGACAAAAAAATATAATTTTGCAATTTTCGGGGGAAAATACGATTTTACAGTATTGACTGGAAAACATATTTTTGCGGTT
>OVAY01003619.1:0-10299 GCA_900406395.1 Kernera saxatilis
TCTCTTTCGACTTTTTCTAAGAACCGATTATTATTATTTTTTTTTTTTTAAAAACCCCTAATAGAGTTCTCATTTAGAGCAACTAAATCTAAAGTTTTTATGAAAAGTTCTTAACTCTAAATTTATAATTAAAAAATAACTAAGATATTTTTCTAAGTTTCTCAGTTGATCATGCTCTNAGTTGATCATGCTCTTAGGCGGATACTGCGAATGTTTTGAGAAATTAACACTTATCCTCATCCACTAAACATGATTTCAGCTCAGATATTAAAAAAATCGAGAAAATATTTCCCATCTTGACAAAGTGAAATAGATGGATTAAGATGTGAGGGACTTTAGATGGCTGTTTTTTTTGGTATGCTAATCAAAGTTATAATATTATGGAGTTCCTTTTTTTTTATTAAATAACAAGAGAACAAATACATACACAAAACTTTTAAAAAGCTAGATTTTAAAAGTTTAACAGTAACACTATAGCGAACGGAGCAGAAGAGGAGTCCGTTTAAAGAAAGAGGGATGATCTTTAAAAAACTCTCAATTCTCTGGTATAAAGAAAGAGGGATGATCTTTAAAAAACCCTCAATTCTCTGGTATAGTTAAACAAATGATTAAAAACCAAAGTGGCATTTAAAGAAATAATCCAGCGATAATAATTGTGAGTTTTACATGAAGCCCAGCCCAACACTCTTAACTTAAAGCCCAAATTAACCCAATAACCAAACTGAACCAGATTAATCGAGAGAAGGCAGTTTGCTGCCAAGGAAAAGTCCCATTTTTAATATATAGGATTATTTTATTTACGCTTCTAAACCCTAAACCCTTAACTTAGTTTGGGGAAATTAGACGAAGCCATTCCCTTCTTCTAGGATTTTCTGGTCCAAATTCTCTGCATCTCTCTTTCAATAGCTAGATTTCTGTTTCAATGGGTAGTAAGAAGAGAAGCAGCGCCGAGTCATCGGAGGAGGTGGAGAAGAATCAGACCGATTCGTTTATGAAGAAGAAGACGAAATCAAAGAGTGATGACATGAATGCTGATGATACTGGTGCGGCGGCGGCTCCTCCCGGCGTTGCGAGTTCCGGTAAAGACATGGAGAAGAAGAAGAAGAGGAAAGCTTCAGACAAGGAGAGGAAACGAGCAGCTCTGGAGAACAAGGGTGAACCTTCGCGGCCAAAACCTGTGGGTGTCGATTCGAACTCTAATGACGCTGGGACGTCTATTGCCGCCGCTTCTTCCTCTTCTCCAGTGACTGGAACGTTGCCGGAGTTACCACTTAACTATTTTAGGGATTTGGCTTCTTCTGATGCGTCCGTTAGAGAAGCAGCTGCTGCGTCGTTGGTGTCGAGGTTGCAAGAGATTCAGGAGCAGTACGAGATGTTACCAGATAAGGAATCTGTTGACGGCGGATTGATGCTTGAAGCTGAGAAAAACGACGGTTTGGATAATTGTGCACCTCATCTGAGATACGCTCTACGCAGGCTAATTCGTGGAGTCTCTTCTTCAAGAGAGGTATCTCCTTCTGGTTCAGTTCTTATATCCAAAGATCCTACTATTCTATCAATTCCTGATCGAAGAACACTGATTTTTTCGTTTTGCTAATGTTTCTTCAACAGTGTGCAAGACAAGGATTTGCCTTGGGGTTAACATTACCTGTTAGCATAATTTCTAGCATTAATGTGGATTCGCTACTGAAACTCATTTCTGATTCGTTGTCGGTATCTTCATCCATGAAGGGACAAGTAAGTAGCAGTTTTATCCTTCGTTTTATGTGATTTTTATTACAGAGATTCACATGCTTCGATTTGGCAATTGACACAGGATGTAAAAGAATGCTTATTGGGTCGGTTGTTTGCTTATGGTGCGCTAGCACGATCTGGAAGACTAATTGAAGATTGGCAGTCTGATAAAGAGTCTCAGATCATCAAAGAATTTACCAATGCTGTTATTGGTCTTGCTGCAAAAAAGCGTTACTTGCAGGAACCAGCTGTTCATGTTCTTCTAGATTTTGTTGAGAAGGTATAATAGGATCATTCTTATGATACCATTTATTACGTAATGTAAAGTCTTATGATACCATTTCAATATTGTGCAGTTGCCTGCTGAAGCTGTTGTGACTCATGTTATGGAGGCTCCAGAGCTTCATAAATGGTTTGAACAAGCCACCGAGGTTGGAAACCCAGATGCTTTGCTCCTAGCACTTAAACTCCGTGAAAAGATTTTGGTCGATCATTCTGTATTCAGCAAGCTTCTACCAGTTCCTTTCAGTTCCGGGAAGTTTTTTTCTGCTGATCATCTCTCAGCCATTGGTAATTGCTTGAAGGTACAGTGTATGCCAATCTTTTTGCTATGGAGAATGGTTGAACATGTTAAGTTTTGTCTTGAGATTGTGCTTTTGTTGTGATTTTTTTCAGGAATCTACTTTCTGCCAGCCTCGTGTTCACAGCTTGTGGTCTGTTGTTCGTGATATGCTGTTACCGGAAGCAGTTGTTCAAAGCGAAGATGTCTCATCGGTTTCGAGTTCCTCGAAAAAGCAAAAGCGAAACCGCAAGTCCAATCCTGTTGAAGAAGAAGCCACAAATAACATCCGGAATTTCTGTGAAATTTTTATGGAAGGAACACTACTTTCCTCATCTCATGATCGCAAGCATTTGGCATTTGATATTCTGCTTCTTCTTCTTCCAAAGCTCCCTGCAAGTTTCGTCCAACATGTTTTATCCTTCAAGTTTGTTCAGTGCCTCATGGATATACTCTCCACAAAGGACTCTTGGTTGCATAAAGTTGCAACCCATTTTCTTGTGGAGTTAATGGATTGGGTGAAAGACGAAGATACCAAGAGGGTGGCTGTTACAATGGCTCTTCAAAAGCACAGTGAAGGAAAATTTGACAATATTACGCGTACAAAAACTGTAAAGGAGCTAGCTGCAGAGTTTGAAACTGAAGATGGTTGCACGCTTTTTCTCCAGAACTTGATGAACTTGTTTGTGGATGAACAGCATGTTCCTGAGGATCCTTCAAATATGAAATGGGCTCTAGAACCTTGCTCTCTGAACTCAGATCAGAGTCAAACAACAGATGATAATTCTGAGATAGGTTCAAACGAGGAGAAGGATTCAGTTGGAACGACTGGAAACTCAGATGTTCTGAAAAGCTGGGTCATTGAATCTCTCCCTGGCATTTTGAAACATGCTAAATTGGCGCCTGAGGCGAAACTCCGAGTGCAAAAGCAGATCCTGAAATTTCTTGCTGTTCAAGGTCTATTTCTGGCTTCTCTCGGCACTGAAGTTACATCATTTGAGCTGCAGGAGAAATTTAAGTGGCCAAAAACAGCTACTCCCACTGCTCTTTGCAAAATGTGCATCGAGCAGCTTCAGTTGTTGCTGTCGAATTCTCAAAAGATTGAGAATCCACTATCTAAGGGGAATGGCCTGGAGCAGCCCGATGATCCTGTTTCGTACTTCATGAGATTCCTTAGCACGCTGCAGAATATTCCTTCAGTTTCTCTATTCCGTTCCTTGAATGAAGCAGATGAAAAAGCAGTCAAGGAATTACAAGAAACAGAAAGCAAACTTTCAAAGGAGGTAAGTTTCTTGCTGGCTTTGCTTTAAAGCTACTGTAATTTGAAATCTTACTAAAATAAATGTTGATGATTCTGTGTTTAAGTTTTGAAATCTTACTATTTGACAGGAAAGGAATTGTGGATTATCTGCTGATGGAAATAAATTTCATGCACTGAGGCACTTAGTCGTTCAGCTGTTGCTACAAATACTCCTTCATCCGGGAGAGTTCTCGGAAGCTGCAAGTGAACTTTCAGTATGCTGTGACAAAGCTTTCAGTTCCTCTCTTGATCTTCTGAAAAGTGATGGCGAAGGTGAGGCAGATAATGAAGAAGAACCAGCAGTCATGGATGTCCTCGTGGACACATTACTTTCTCTCTTGCCACATTCTTCAGCTCCAATGCGATCTTCCATTGAGCAGGTAATAAGCTAGGCACAAGCAAAAAAAGAAAAATCTTTCTCTTTACACTACTTGAAGTTTCTGATCCTTCGATGCTTAAATGAGCTTCTATTTGATCCTTTGGTTCATTGTTTCCAATTGGCTCAACCTCAATGTTTAATAGAAATTCACAATTCTATGTCTCTTGTAGGTTTTCAAGTACTTCTGTCAAGATGTCACCAATGATGGACTACTGAGAATGTTGCGGGTGATCAAGAAAGATCTAAAACCGGCTAGACATCAGGAGGACCAAGACTCTGAGGATCTTGATGATGATGACAAAGATTGTCTAGCTATTGAAGAGGAAGAAGATGAAGAAAATGAGGAAATGGGTGAGACTGGTGAGAGCGATGAGCAGACTGATGATTCTGAAACAGTAACTGGCGTTGTCCATATGGCGGTTGACAAAGAAGTTCCTGAAAATTCCGATGACTCTGATGATGATGATGGGATGGATGACGATGCAATGTTCCGCATGGACACCTACCTGGCACAGATATTCAAGGAGAAGAGGAATCAAGCTGGCGGCGAAACTGCTCAGTCCCAGCTTGTTTTGTTTAAACTCCGTGTCCTCTCCCTTCTCGAAATCTACCTCCATGAAAATCCAGGTAAGTGCTTCATAGGATAATGTTTTGGCATGATGACATGCACAATATAGTCTCTACTGAGTTCTGCGCTTTGGGTTTTTGGTGATGTTTTAACAGGTAATCCACAAGTAATGACAGTGTACTTAAACCTAGCTCAGGCACTTGTGAACCCAAGCACTGCAGAAAGTAGTCAGCAACTTTTACAGCGTATATGGGGTATCATCCAGAAGAAGATCTTCAAGGTTAAAGAGATTCCCAAGGATGAATCTATCGAATTTCCTGCGCTTGCTTCTTTGTTGGAGAAGAATCTAAAACTGGCGGCAAAACCATTCAAGAGTAAGAAGTCAGGCGTTGATCCTTCCAAGAAGAAGCAGTCAGCTGCGTGGAACCGACACAAAATTATCTCTAACCTTGCCCAGAACTCAACTTACTGGGTTCTGAGGATAATCGACTCAAAAAAATTCTCAGAAACTGAACTGGAGAAGATCTTGGATTTGTTTCGGAATGTCGTTGTCGGGTACTTTGATACCAAGAAGTCTCAAATGAAGATAGAGTTTCTTGAGGAAGTGTTTAGAAGAAAACCATGGATTGCACACCAACTGTTTGGATTTCTTGTGGACAAAAGCGGGAATGCGAAGGTTGAATATCGTAGAGTGGAAGCTCTTGATTTGATCACTGAAACTCTAAGAACATTGGTTCCTACAAGCGAAAACACCCAAGAAGATTCGAAGAAAACAATGAAGACCCATCTGAAGAAACTGAGTCATTTGATTAAAGAGCTTGTTGCAAAGATGCCCGAGAAGCAAGCAAGGCGAGCTCAGGTGCGAAAATTTTGTGGCAGGATCTTTCAAATGGTCTCTTCGCTGAAACTCACCAAGTCTCTCCTCAAGGGTTTGGGACCAGATGGTCAAACGGCTTGTGAATCTGCACTTGGTGATCTGTTCTTGAATCTCAAGAACACTGAGCATTAACATAAGCCACAAGAAGAATCACCAGAGGCTGATCATCTGATGAAAACGATCTTTTCCTTTTCTTGTTCTTCTTTTTTATCTTTTTGATGAAGGAAACTTGTTGGATTTTCCTTATTCATTGATTCCAAGACTGAGTTTCTACATCTATTTACCAAAAAGATATTACATTCTACTTCTCACTTTGTCCTCGAGAGATGTTTGATTATGATAATTCAACGGTTTTTGTTTTTCAAAAAAAAATTTCTGTAGGTTATTACAGGTTCAGAACATGTTAAAGTTATGGAATTCATATGTTTTCTTCATCAGATATAGAATGACCGAAAGGCGGTTGGAGGAAAAATTATAAAGTAAAGACTTCCAATGACAAAGACTAGTGTATAAAGGACACCTGTTTTATTTTATTTGGGTTTTGTTATGATTGATGTATGCATTCAATGATGATGATACATAATGATTGTCGCTTTGTGAAGAAATTTGGATAGATACAGCAAATGCGTTCACGACATGGCGATACGCGAGTGAGTTAAGCTGTCTCTTTTCCTTCGTAAAAGTGATTTTCAAAAGTTCAAAACTCTCAAACCTAATATGATCCTTGCCCACAACACCTGTTCCTAAGATTGATAGTTTTCGTGGACCATCGATATTTAAATCATATATTGTAGAAAAGTACGATTTGAATTTAGCTAATATCACACGACATCCTCTAGTTTAAATCCTTTAACTAAATATCCAATCACATTTGTAAGTCTACCTATTTTCTTTTAAAATCGTCATAAATAATCCAATTATTGAGTTTCGAATGTTGATCGTCATTTTTCATCAGTTCAAAAACCCAAGTATTTAATTTACAAGTACACTCGACTAATTTAATTTAAGATAACCTAATCTTGTTGACATAGGCAAAAAGGAACAAAGTAAAAGGAACAAGCTTTAAAAGATGCAAGCAAATGCAAAAAAGTCTGGGTTCACCAAAATAAGACAAAAAAAGTCATAGAAATTGCAGAATCAAGAACATCATAAGATTGATTAAAAACAAAAACATTATTTATCAGACATCCAAATACCAAAGTAATCTCAATTACACTATAAAGTTTGAAAATAATCTGATACACCATAATAGCTCATCACAAGAGCATAATCACACTGCCGAATCTGAACTCTGCGATGAAACTTTGGGCGTCATGTTCATAGCAACAAGCTTCCCGTCCGGTCCGGTTCTCAATTCGTTCACACCAGTCACAGGTAAGCCAATTCCATGGTACTGTGGAGGTGGTGGTGCCATCATTCCTCCTGCTACGCCTCCTGCTTCCGTATAGTAAACTTGTTTCCCCATTCCTCCGGTGTAAGTTACCTGAGTATACGCTGATGTATCTGGTAAACCGACGACTTGCCGTGGCGGTGGAACGGCGGAGTATTGCGGTGGAGGAGGACCGGAGGTAAAAGGCGGAGTAGCCTGTTGTAACTTTGTTCCTATCGGTGGCTGTGGCTGAGACTGAGCCACGTTGAACGCCGGTTGGTGTTGTTCCCTGTAAGTATCTGAAGCCATTCGCTGTGCCGGAGGATAGTAGCCGCCTTGGTTTCCTTGTCCTGTAGCTATTGGTCTCATGACGCCTTGCGGTGGCGGTGGCGGCGGCGGGTGGTATACAGTTCCTGGATGCGGAGATGGGGATGGAGATGGAATCATGTATACTGGCTGCTCCGGTAATCCTAATCCCGGTGTGGTTGTTGGGAATACGCCTCCGGGATTATTGTGGTTTCCTTGCCAGAAGGTCATCGGAGGAGCTTGTGGATTGGTTTGAGGAATCGTCGGCTGCGGCGGCGGCGGCGCCGGGTTTTGGGCGTACGGCGGAGAGAAGTAACCTCCGGTTTCCATTAGACTGTCTTCGTTCTTCCTTCTGTATACAGCTTCCTGTTGTTGAAGCAATTGCTGTTGTTGTTCCTGATCTCTAATCTGCATCCTCTGAAATTCCTGCATTTGTCTTTGAATTTCCGCCGGATTTACGCCGTGATCCGGTTGAATCACCCGCGGATCATTGAATAAAGGAGGTTCTAGCACCACCGGTACCGGTAATTTCACCTCAAGCGGTGGCGGCGGCGGAGCTGCAGCTTTCTCCGATCCAAACATAAAATCCGCATTATTCGGAGGAGCGGTTACGGATTTCTCCGGTTCAGGTCTAGGATCTGTGTTGAGCGCCTCAACGAAGCGATCCCGATCCGAGTGAGTCGAAACTTGGGAACCAAACCCGCCGGAGGCGGAAGGAGCCGGGAAGAGGAACAAACGCATCCTCGCTGGCTTAGACGACATACGAAGCAAGCGATCGTACTCGTGCATCATGTGCTCCAGATCGTCGTCGTTGGTAACGGAGATCAAGGCGTCTAGGTCTTCGCCTGGAAGCTGATACTTGAACAAAACGTCTCCGCCGCCATCGCCGCAGACGGCGGAGAGCTTCGAAGCTAAGACGGGGAATCGGATCCCGCGATCGACGGAGAGAATCTTGGTCTCGCCGTGAACGTAAGTAAGCTGGTTATCGTGAGGCCGAGGCTGAATCTTGCCGCCATAGCTGCACATGAACTTCACCTTGTAGCTCTGTGGCTGCTGCAGCTGCTGGTTCTGATCATCCCATGGCGGCGGGTTATCGAAATCGATCTCGCGAGATCTCGGCGACGAGTCGGTCGAATCTGGATAGGAGTTGTACGAGAATTTCTCCATCTCGCGAAATTGAGGAGAATTTAGAAAGAAATGGGGAAGACTGATATGGTTTTTATTATCACGGCGAAACGGTGATGGTTGTATTGGAAAATGTTAACTTGTCAGGAGTACGTCAACTTATTGTTCTGTTACACGTGGCCTGTCAGATTTCTGAGTTCAAGGCGGTGATGAGATTGTGTGACGGTCCGTGACGTTAGCTGAATCTCTCCACGGATTAATATGACTTTTCGGAACACTGTGGTGGGGCCAACTAGTGTTTGATACTTCGATGTTGAAGAAGGCCAGCTTTTACATTTTTTTTTTTTTAAGTTAAGCACTACAGTTACAAGTTACAACTAGTTAAGCACTATTTTAAGGTTAAGTTTTTTAAGTGATAAATTAAGAGTTGTAAAATTAAATATAAAAAGGTCGTGGTCGTCGATCTTTCGCCAGATCAAGTCTTTAGATTTGTTTTAGGATTGTGTTTTTTGATTTCGGTTGTTGGATTTTTTGTTTATTTTGTTGGAAGAGATTTTAGTCGAATTAAAAATATAATTTAGATTTGGTTTCTGGTTGATATAGGTTTTATTTCCGTTCTTTGAACTAAAAGAAAAAAAAATAAAACTCAAATTACAAATAACAAACAATAATCACTGAAATCTTATAGCTAGAAGTCTTGATACTCTTTTGAGTTATCTAGAAGATAATTGTTTGGTTTGTCTTTTTTTTTTTCTTATCAACATCTAGAAGAAATTTGTAAAAGGGTCAATTCTTTTGTTATGATTTTTCTGTACGGTATCTCTGTATTTCCTGGAAAATTTAAACATATACGCGATATTAAAGAAAATAAATTAACGGCTACTCAACAAAAGATAATTTAACATTGTGGCTGTAAATTCACTCTCTCACTTGTTTGTTCTTATTATACCGTAGTTTATTGCCAACTAGCACCTTATTATAAGTGGTTAAATTGTTGTAATTATTCTAACTTATATCAGACGTATTTCACCAGCATGCCTAAAGTGTAATCATGATGGTAGAGTAAAAAAAGTGTATATTTTTGAATAAACGTAACTACAGTAGTTTCTTATAAACTAGAAAACATGCTTGCTTGCAATTAAAAAAAAAAAAAAATGCTTGCGAGCCTTGATAATTAGTATTTCTTCCAATATTATGTACACTGTTCATGTCAATTCAATGTTTTGATGATACTTTATTTTGGAAAGAGATATTTAAACTATTTTTTCATCCTCTACCAATGTCTCGTTTAAATTAGAATATCCATATGACCATATATAATAATTCAAGTGTCCATATACTAATGCTTATCAGGGGCTTTGGCTACGGCAACAAATCTGAGATCTAGAACAATCCCTGCAAATTCAGTGTGTCAAAGATGCTGTCAAGGAAACGAATCTATCAATCACGTGTTATTCATATGTCTCTACGCTAAAACTGTTTGGAGATGTGCAAATATTAGTTTTGGAGCTCAATTGGATCCGTTTGACAACTTGGAGGATAATCTCCAAATTCTTATCCAATTATATAAGGTTCAATTTCTTGACTCTTACTATCGTTTATCTCCTATTTGGATGATGTGGAGGTTATGGAAGTCAAGAAATGAGTTTTTTTTCCAAAAGAAAAATCATACGCCGAATATTGAAGTCCAAAAGGTTACAAATGAAGTTAATGAATGGTTAGAAGTTAATCTTCTGTCTGGGATAAAGCAAAACCAGAGTCCTCAAATACAGAGCCATGACGATATAATAAAGTTTAGAAGTTAAAAAAAAAAAAAAAAAAAGAGACTATAGAGTAGTCGGCCCGGTACGATGTTGCTGGATCAGTCATAGATCAAGTCGTGCCTCGTGGTATTTGGTTGATTAAGTCAACCAACCAAACAAATTATGGCAAAGATGCATTTACTCCAACATACTCAATTACTCATGAATAAGTAAAAAGCATCTTCTACAATTCTATTAGGAATATACTAGAAATTGATTCGCGTGTTGTGCGGATTTAATAATAATATTCGATGATTGAAATTTTAAATAAATTGATTTG
>OVAY01003622.1:0-10291 GCA_900406395.1 Kernera saxatilis
TGGTGTTTTGCCTTCTAAATTAATGAAGAAGATCAAGCTAAAAGAAGACAATATAAGTGTTCCACTAGCTTCGGGTAGGGGCGAGATGAATGTAGGAACCATTGACTTTGATGAATCTCGCATGATCACGAGTTTGGATGAGGTCTCTGATGGAGAAAAAAAGAAAGAGTTCGAGGCAAAACTAGAGACGATCAAGTCTATGGAAAGGGAGTTGTGTCTCACGAGGATTGAGCTTCTCGCTGAGGTCGCAAAGGAGATACTGAAAGAGGATAAGGCATCCTCTTATGGTAAGAATTTGGGCACATTTTGAGACTTAATTATATGGTTAGATATTTTGTGCACTAATTGTATGTTTGATTATGCAGATAATGGTCCAACGTTGTCACAAAATGAAACAACGGTTGATGTTGTGAGAAGGAGTGAAGAAAACGAAACAGTGGTTAGCGTCGAGAAAGAGACGGAAGAGGCAGAAGGTGATGTTGTCTCAAGTGATGAAGTAAACATAGGAAGGAAAAAACTTCTGGTCCTTGATCTCAATGGGTTACTTGCTGAGATAGTTTTTTGTCCTAGCCGAGATTATACACCGGACGCTTATATTGAAAACCGAGCAAGTAAGCTTCAAGATCCTTTGTTCATTGTCAAACGGGCAAGTTTATAGTGAGTCCACTTATGATTCTGCAACTTTTCTTTGTTTCTGTCAGTTTTCAAGAGACCGTTCTGTGAAGATTTTCTGAAGTTCTGCTTTGAGAAGTTTGAAGTTGGTGTCTGGTCCTCAAGAAATCGGTAAGATCGAGTTCACTCTTATATGAATTTACAGATCAATTACTTCCATATCCATGGTGTATAATCGGTGTAACTTGTTATTTTCACTGACAGGATTAGCGTTGAAAAGATCACTAAGTTCTTGCTCGGCGATATGATGAATAGATTGTTGTTTTGTTGGGTAGGTGGTTCTTGTTGCCATGTTTCTTTTTTTTTTCGAAACGAGTTGTCGAAAGTTCATCCGCTTTGTTGTCGCAGGACATGTCTTATTGTAATAAGACTACCATTGGTTCCCTTGAAAATCCGCTCAAACCATTGGTGTTCAAGGATCTAAACAGTCTCTGGGAGAAGGGTGATTACAACGTAACTAACACGGTTTTGCTTGATGATTCTCCTTACAAGGCTTTGCTTAACCCAGTAAGGCTTTCTTTTCGCATCTTCTTTGTGTCATTTTATACACAATTGTTTAGCCTCATCGATGTTTTAAACTTTTTGGAGTGAACAATCTGAATTTACAGCCGTATACCGCGATATTCCCTCACTCATACAATCATCTCAACAAGACAGATACATCCTTAGGTAATCTTATACAGAGAAACAGCATTTTTGTTGTCTAGATGTTGAAAATCGTCTCTTCAATTTGGACTATCTATTTGCTGCTTCAATGGAATTCAGGTAGTGATGGTGATCTCAGACTTTATCTAGAGAAGCTAGCAGAAGCGGAAAACGTTCAAGAATTCATCAAGAATCATCCTTTTGGGCAAGAAGCTATTACGGAAGCAAGTGAATCTTGGGAGTTTTACAGAAAGGCGATTCTTAACGTGAAAGGACGCATTTAGCAACTTGAGACGGTAGCAACTTGAGACGGTAGATAAAGAGAGGTTTGTTGTTGCAAGATATTTTGTAGGAGTTGGGGTCAAAGATGAATGAAAACAAATGTTTTTTGGTGTGTTCCATTGTAGAAGTTTGGAACCACAAGTAGTTGCTTACTTTGGATATGGTTTAGCATCTGCTTTTGGTCTAGTATCTGTAACTTGACACATCTAAATTTCACTGATGTTTATCGAGGTTTGATCGGTTGAATCGTAGCCAATTCAAGCTAACGAGAGAGTATTATTATTGAGAGATCCAGAGATCCAAATGTTACACTTACTAGTTACTCCTCATGGACTCGCACACTTTCTTGGACACAAACAAGAACAAAAAGAGAAAGAGTTTATTACATAACCAGTTTGAGATTCTTTCATTGACCATAGGCTCTACTTTCTAACCATATATGCACAAGGGACTAAGGATAGGATAGGATCGATCGATGTGACGAGACTTTAAATACCCCTTGAGCCATCGAGCCACTCCTCTCCGCACTCCACGTTCTACTTTCTAACCACGTTCTACCAATCCACTCCTCTCCGCACTTTATAATTTAAATTTAGATTATTACATTAATTTTAACAAAAGCTGCGGATGATGAACAAAAAGAATGAAAGATAGGATAGGATCGAACGAAATGAAGAGACTTTAAATACCCCTTGAGCCGGGGACTTTAAATACTCCTCTCTGCACTCCACGTGCTGAAGTCTAAGGAACATGTTCTGAACAAATTGAAAAATCTTTTCGTTTTCTCTACGTTTGTTTTAGATATCTTGTTTTTTTCTATGAAACCATTTAAAATTTTTTTTAACATGGGATTAATGTGTATTATGTCTAAATTAAAACAGTACGGTAATTTTTTATATTTTTATTAGATTTAGAATTTCGAGTTCAAAATTTAGTTTTTAGGGTTTATGATTTATAATTTAAATTTAAATTATTACATTAATTTTTATAAAAGTTGCAGATGATGAACAAGAAGAATGAAAAAAAAAAGTGATTTTTTATGTTCAAAGATAACAACTAATTTTCTAGACTCTTTCTTCATTTTTTTTTTCAAGAATCTCTCTTTTATCTCCTAAGAAAGCAATCCAACCTATTTTCAAGAATCTCTCGTAAGAGACCAAAAAGGTTTCTGAAATTTTTCTATTTTCCCTCAAAATTAACTATACATAGACAAAATTCAACACAAATCGAATTCCATAGAACTCACTTAAATTGAATAACCCGAAAACGAAATTAGAAGATGAGGAGAGAGAGAGAGGAAGAAGCTCGTCTTTTTGATGGAAAGGAAGAGCATGAACTTACTACCAATCGGACTAGTTTCCATCATTCACAAGAGATTCCAGAGAAAATGAAGAAAATGCAAAATCAATTTGGGATGTGAAGCAAAGAAGAAGAGACGGAGAAAATTGGTGAAGAAGTTTATTAACTTTTTTGTTTTTTCTAGAAATGGCAAAAAAAGTAGTATGAGAAGAGGAAGCGTGAGACTAAAATAAAGGGTAATTTAGGATTAAAAAAAATGACAGTGGAAAAAATGTTTCAATTATAGAAAGTGTCTTTATTGTAAGTATAAGTTATAAAAATATCTTATAGTATAAGAAACCCAATAAAAATGATAATTTCTCTAATCTATATAATGTTTATAAAAATAAAAATGTCTTTATTGTTAGTTATAAAAATAACGTTCTTTTATAACTAATAATGTTTTTTGGTTTGATAGAAAATATGGTTTTTACGTTATCAATATATATTAAATTCTGGCTAATGTTTAAAGTTAATACAAATTTTGGACTCATACTTCATATAAATTGTATGTTAATGAGTAAAATTTAGGGTGTGAATAAATTAAGAAAGACTCAGTACATGTGTGTCGTTTTTTTTTTACCTAAAATTTAAATAAAAATAGCACACATAAGTAAATATATACTATATAAAAGTTGAAGCTATAGTGTTCTTAGAACGTCCACATAGGATTTAAAAAACTGATTCTAATTGGTCCATGTCATCGTTATTTTATTTTATTGGTCTATGTCATCGTTTTACATAAATTATTTATGATAATAATAATCAATCAAAAATAAAATAGGAAAATAAACATAAAAATGTAAACTAACATAAAACAAAATATCTCAAAAAGTTATTTTAACTTATTACACGAAGAATGTTAATCGGCCAAAACTAAAAAAGAAAAATAAACATAAAAAATTAAAGAAACTAGCTTTGAAATCACGGGGAAGAGTATTCCCATCCTCTTTTGATCTAAACGTAGAACTTCTTCGTTGGATCTTATCTACTTTTTTTTTGAAAGAGTGGATCTTATCTACTTCACACGACTTATTTGGAGATCTCGTGTGTCGTCGTTACTTTGCTTCCGCTTCTCTATCCAGGTTTTCGCTTTGGTCAATGAGTAAAATATATCTTCAACAACTCTACAGAATTGGAGAGAACGTCCTCCTTCTTCCTATTCCATCAAAGTCAATAACCTCTCACAGCTTCAAAACTCAACTCTATACTCTGATGGCAAGTATCAATCACGGAGTTTCTCCTCTGGTGGATACAACTGGTACGCATTGTGTATCCAGTTAATTAATGCTACAAGTCCCATATCATGATGTATCATCTTAATTCTTATACCTTATGCAATTTTGTTAATAAATGTTTTAGGAGAATGATCATATATCCCAAAGGGAACGACAAGGACAATGGGAGTGGATTTATTTCAATGTATGTTGAAATGGATAGCACAAGCCTCATGTCCATACCACCAAGTGAGGTATATGCAGATATCCAATTTTTCGTCTTTAACAAACAAGAAAACAAGTACTTTACTAAAGGTATGTGTGTACATGCATGTATATTTGCTTATGTTCTCTCTCTATGTGTATATATGTTAATCCATAAAGTGTGTACATATTGAATATCCAGATGTGGAATCAAGGCAGTTCAATACATTAAGAACGATATGGGGATTGTCACAAGTGCTTCTCCTTGATACATTCAATGATGGTAAAAACGGATACATCTTTGATGGAGATCATTGCGAGTTTGGTGTTGATATCTTCGTTACTCCACCTCCAACCAAATGAGAAATCATCTCTTTTGATGTGAAACCTTCTTATCCTAAGTTCTCTTGGACTGTTCAAAATTTTATCTGAGATAAAAGAGAATCCTCACACATCAAGCAGTTTTTCGAAAGGAGGAAAGAAATGGTAAAATTATATATACATATATATATATATATATATATATATATGTGATATAACAATCCTTGCTTTTAAGTTTTAGCTATCAAATACGTGTGCATATATACATATAAATATATGAGCCTGTTCTAAAGTTGTATCCCAATGACTACTCTACAAAAAAAAAAAAAATGGTTATCCATTTATCTGTTTTTCGATGAAATTTTAAAAGAAGATAAAAAATATTTACGCGCAAGCAGATATGAATGTTGAGGACCCACGTAGATCCAATCACTTGACAAGAAAGAGTATGTTCATAAAACACTATTTAAATTATTATATGTTAACTTTTCTTAATTATACATGAGCTTATGAGGTGAAATTAATTATAGAGATCAATTAACCA
Source organism: Kernera saxatilis (assembly GCA_900406395.1). NCBI lineage: Eukaryota > Viridiplantae > Streptophyta > Magnoliopsida > Brassicales > Brassicaceae > Kernera > Kernera saxatilis. The sequence continues at coordinate 5,224 of OVAY01003622.1, forward strand.
ATGCTTACATAACATGTTCTATTTTATTGCAGTTAACCGGTGGTTCGACAAACCATTAGAATTTGGTTGTGGTTGGGATCAGTAGTGTCTTTAGCTGATCTACAAAATACTTAGTGGACAAAGAAGACACTTCGAAAGTTGAGATCGAATTTAAAGTCGTATATGTGACTAAATACTTTGACGTTATAACTTTTAAGGTCGATTCGCTAAATCGTCTCAAATTAATTATGTTTTTAGTTCGGTTTGGTTGTTTGGTAAACTGAATTCTATTAGTCCAAATCATCGGTTAACATAAATTATTTATGATAATAGTCAGTCAAAAATAAAAAAAGGAAAATAAACATAAAAATGTAAACTAACATAAACAAAAAATATCTCAAAAAATTAAATTAATATATTACTAGAAAAAAGTTAATCAAACAAAAATAAAAAAAATAAATCAACAAAAAAAGATAAAATAACATTAAAAATATCTCAAAAAGTTAAAGTATCATATTACACGATTCTAAAATAAAAATCTCGAAAACAGATAAACTAACATAAATTAATATCTTAAAAAGTTAAATTAACATATTACACGAAAAAATTACTAAACAAAAATAAGAAAATCAACATAAAGTAAACTAACATAATAAAATATCTCAAGTAACATATTACACGAGGAAAGTTTCTTATTCTATGATAGAAATCTAAAAAAAAATAGGTAAACTAACACAAAAAAAAAATCTCAAAAATTTAAATTAACATATTACACGAAAAAATTAATCGAACAAAAATAAAAAATGAAAATCAACATAAAAAAAAGTAAACTAAAATTAAAAAATGTAAAAAAGTTAAATTACCATATTACACGTTGAAAGGTTCTTAATTCTAAAATAGAAATCTCACAAAATAGATAAACTAACATAAAAAAAATATCTCAAAAATTAAATTAACATAGTACACAAAAAAAAATAATCAAACAAAAAAATTAGAAAAATCAACATAAAAAAAAAAGTAAACTAAAATAAAAAAAATATCTCAAAAGTTAAAATAACATATTACATGAGAAAAGTTTTTTTAATTTTATAATAGAAATCTCAAAAAATAGGTAAACTAACATAAACCAAAATATCTCAAAAAGTTAATTAACATATTACACAAGAAAGTTAGTCAGCCAAAAAAAAAATGAACATAAAAAAGTACGCGAAAATAAAAAAAAATATCTCAAAAAGTTAAATTAACATATTACAGGGGAAAAATTTCTTAATTATAAAGTAAAATTTCAAAAATAAATTCTATTAGTCCATGTCATTGTTATTTAATACTATTGGTTCATGTTAATAATCCGCCAAAAATAAACAACAAAAATGAGCATAAAAAAAGTTAAACTAACATAAACAAATATCTCAAAAAGTTAAATTAATATATTACACGATGAAAGTTAATCGGCAAACAAAAAATCAACATAAAAAGGTAAACTAATATAAAAAAAATTTGTCAAAAAATTAAAATTAACATATTACCCGAGAAAAGTTTCTTAATTCTAATGTAAAAATCTCAAAAATAAATTATATTGGTCTATGTCCTCGTTACTTAATATTATTAGTTCATGTTAATAAGCACAAAAAAAAGGTCAAAATCAAAATCAAAATAGTAAAAGATAAACTAACGTAAAAAATATTTCAAAAGTTAAATCAATATTTTATACGAAAAAAGTTAATCAACAAAAAATAAAAAAAATAAAATCAACATTAAAAAAGAAAAATAAATCAGGAACAAAGTTAAATTAACATGTTACATGAGAAAATTTTCTTAATTCTAAAGTAGAAATGTCAAAAATTAAAAAAAAAAAGCATAAAAAGGTTAACTAATAAGAAAGTATATCAAAGAATCAAATTAACATATTACACAAAAAATATTTCTTAATTTTAAAGTTGAAATCTCAAATATAATAAAATAAAAAATCAATATACAAAAATTAACTTAATAATAACAATAAAACTAAATTATGTCGTAGTTTTCTATTAAAAAAATATTTTAAAAAAAATAATTGATAAGACACCGTTGTTTGTAGACAAAAAACATTATGACGCAGTTTTCTATTAATTAAAAAATAACTTAATAGTAACATAAAAAATTAAATTATGTTAATATTAGATTATGGAAATTTGTTAAGTTTAAGGTGGTAAAAAGTAAATTATGTCGCAGTTTTCTATTAATTAAAAAAAATAGCTTAATAGTAACAATAAAAAATAAATTAAGTTAATATTAGATTATGGATATTTGTTAAGTTTAAGATGGTAAAAAGTAAATGATGTTTTAGTGATCTCAATAAAAAATAATCATCTATAACTTACGATGTATGATAACTTACAATGTATGTTAAATTTTTGGAGAGATCAAAGTTTTTTTTAGAGAGAGGAACATACATAGCACCTTAATGATAATTCAAAAATTTATGGATTAAAACTATTATGAATTATATATATATATATATAAAGTGTATATTATAATTATATATATAATATATATTATTATTATTATCGACTTATAAAATTTAATATTACAATAATGTTATTTGTCGATATTATATAAAGAAAAATCCGCGCGTAGCGCGGATCCAAAACCTAGTACATGGTTAAAAATTGGGTCAAAAGTCTTTCTCAAACTTTTTTGTGTTGTTTTAGTAAAGACTTATTTTTGGGTAAGCATCATACTTTTATGTGTTACTAGGTTTTGGATCCGCAGTTTTTTTATATATAATAAAAATTATTATCAATAAAAAATATTTATTAAAATATTAAATTTTATATATTGATGATGGTAATAATATATATCCTATATATATATTAAAAATTCATAATAGTTTAATTCATGAAAATTTTAAATTATCATTGAGTCGAATATTTCAGTTAAACTACACAATTCCTTAATTGAATATTTATTTTATTTTATGATTGTAAATATGAAACTAAAACATAATTTAATTTTCAATATTATTATTAAGTTAGTAATTTTTTTTGATACTACAACATAATTTCTTTATCTTTTTAATTTTTTTCTATTAACAATGGGGCCTATAGAGTTAATAAATTTTTAGTCTATTGTTAATAGGAAACTACGAAATAATTTTATTATCTCCTAAAATATTTGTGTTAATAGGAAACTATGACATGATATCCTTGTTTTTGAAATTTATTTGTCAAAAGAAAACTAAAATATAATTTTCTTCTCTACTAAATTTTGTTTTCTATTAACAATGTTGTCTTAGAATTATTATTATTTTTTTTTGTTTATAAGAAACTATGACATAGTTTCTTTATCTCTTAAACTCTTTCTTTCTAACAAATGTGTATCTATTCAATCTATTGATAGCTTTTATTTCACTTGTGAGTGTATTTCCATCTCTAACATTTAGCAGCCATGCAACAAATTTTTTTTATGATTTTTAAAGTCTCATGTTTTGTTTGAGAGCGAAAACTTTGCAAGAATCTCACAGGTAAGACTGTCTAATTGATGCTAAGACTATATCTGCTCGAGATGGTTATTGTTTTATAAGATTACTACATATAATTAAGAAATTTTTCTCATTAAGTTAGTTTTTTTTTTGCTGGTTAATAGGAATTAAGAGATATTATTATTCTTTTTAATGTTGATTTTCATTTTTTTTATTAAGTTAATTTGCATTTTCTTGGTTAATAGGAATTATCTGCTCAAATACTAGGTTAATTTGCCTTTTTATTCGTTCATAGGAAATTTAGAGAATTTTTTTTGTTAAATCTTTTTATGTTGATTATCCCTTTTTATTTTAAGTTAATTTACCTTTTTGTTAATAAATAGAAAATTAAGAGATATTTTCTTTCGTTTTTATTAATTAACTTTTTCACGTTATTTTTTTTTTTGAATAAGAAATATTTTTCCTTTTTTTTTTGTTGAAATGTAAAATTTATTGATCAACAAAAAAGTTATGTTACAAAATTTAAACGTGAAACACTAGGGGAACGTAAAACGTATTGGTAAAATAGTAGGATTAGTGGAGAGTATTAGTCCATTCATATCAACGGTTCCCTCTCGTTTGAAACCATCTTTGGAGCAGGAGTTCGTAACGAGGTGAATGGTTGTTTTGAAGGGATGTAATACGGTTCCGAATTGTCTTATCGATTAGTCGGACGAGGTGATCAGTTGGATGCCAGCCGGTCTTGTGGCGTCTCACATTTCTTTCCTTCCAGATGTGGTAGATAGTCGCCTGAAAAGCCAAACGGATAAGAATGAAGTTATCCCTGCTATAAGAATGTGTGGTGATCCGATTTAGGGTCGCCGTCCAGTCTGGATCGCCCGAGACCCCCAGGAGATCACCCACAATGTCAAGCGAGACCGTATATGAGGAGGGACATCCAAAGAATAGGTGATCACGACTTTCATCTGGCTCGCCACAGAGGCGACATGGTTAGATGCAACCCCATCTCCTAGTACAGGCCCCAGTCGAGAGCCTATCCTTCAGCGCTAACCAGGTGATGAAAGCAAATCGGGGCACTCCCTGTGGGAACCAAACAATATGACTCCAAGACTGAGCGGTCTGACGATCCCGAATTTGTTCCCAAGGTTTCGACGAAGAGAATTTGTTCTGAAAAACAGGATGGTCATGTCTCCAGAGTACATCATCTTCTCTGCCATCATGGCTTGGAACTGGGAGCCCCTTTATTGTATCGTTACATGTCTCATACCAGGGTGCCTACACTACCTTAATACCCAAGATCCAGCAACCATGGCCTCTGAAACCTTGGCAAATCGCCTTACCCAAGACATCAATTAGCTGGCCGTGTTGAAGCCGAATGTCTGACCAGAAGTAAGTGGAGATCCCACTTTTTATGTCCATGCAGATGAAGTCTGCTGCAAGTGGACGAAGCTTCAAAAGTTTCCTCCAAATCCAAGAACCTCGGCCTGTGTCGCGAACATCCCAGAAGGAGCCCTCCCTGATGAGATGAATGCGAACCCAGGCAACCCACAAGGACCCGAAAGAGTAAACAATTTCCATATTAAGTGAAGAGCAAAGACACGTGAAACATCTTTTAACCTTCTTACTCCA
>OVAY01003623.1:0-10289 GCA_900406395.1 Kernera saxatilis
TTTTTTATTTCATAAATGTTTAATAATATTATTGAACAAAGAATAAAATAAATGGAGTTAAATTGTAAATTTTATAAAATAAAAGATATTAATGATAAAATAAAAATAGAATATACTTAGAATATTCTATTTTAGAGTGAAAAATAAAGTAATACATTGGAGAGAAACACAACTCTATTTTAAAGTTACTCTATTTTAGAGTGAAAAATAGAGAAATACATTAGAGATGGTCTTATATCACATGAAATCGTGTGCCCACCTTGAGATTTCAATTATTAATTGTCACGAATTGCGTCAAATTGGGAAGACTCATTGGCTCTTATACACCTGCTTCAATATTTTGTTTTATTTCGTTAAATAGGTACGTGCACTACGCGTTTCCTATTTGTTTTTTTTTGTTTTATTATTATTAGGTATAATATGCGCGATTTGTTTAGTTTATTTCTTAAACACATGTATATTTTTGTACTTTTATAATAAATAAATAGTGTTTTTCTTAAACACATATTATTATACTTTTATAATAAAGAGATATTTTATACATATAACTTAATGATGAGATAACAAAATACAATGGAAATTAGAGTTTTTTAATACAAATAAACAAATTAAATTATTAGAAAATATAGCTTTTATTTCGAAATGAAATTAAAATTATTTCAATTAGTTATTTGTTTCTAAACAAATAAATAAATTTATGATTTATTGCATAACTATTTGATATATAGATTATTAGATATTAAAAACCCTTTTTTACTTTTTTTATATTTTATATAGGTTCCCAAATATCTCAGGAGGCATGTGCACTATATCATTCAAATTTTTAGAAAATTATCACACAAAACCATTAAAAATCGATTAGGTATATTGGATAAATTAGATATATAAATAGATAATAAAAAAAATATCATGATACAATATGTAATACATAACATCGTATAAGATGTACGCATTGTTTTGTAGTAAATCATAAGAATGTAGGAAAGAATAATCAAACAGCGACATCTTGGTGTTTGAAGTGAGCGAACTTGAAGCGAACATGAGATGGGATACGAGCAGGACGATAGTTGTTGTCAAGCCACACAGCAATTCCTCTTGCCTCCAAAATAGGCTGATTTGTATCCGAATCAGAAATTACACAAGTAAAAAAACAAACACAAAGGCTTTGATGAGAGCAACAAAATTTAACCTCATGATTTGGAAGTTTAAAGATGAACTGTTCAAAGTAAATGCGCGCCCCGGATGTCCCCGATATCCTCGATTTCACCACAAACTTGCATCCACTCTGCTCAAGAAAATCAAATAGCTATACAAAACATTTGACATTACAAAATATAACCAATAATCTTGGAGAAAGAGGGTCGAAAATTACACGTAAAGGTGCAAGAAACTTTAATGTCAACTCAGAAATTGCCAAGGCTTCACCAGAACTAGATACTTCTTCAGAGCTAACACCAATACTTTCCAAAATCTCGTGTCGACCTTATAAAGAAAACATGTTTCACAAACAAACAGTTGGTAAGAATGAGATATAGCTTAATAGTAGCACATCATGTCTTGAGTCTAAACTAGGGTTTATACTTTATAGTAATCTAAACTAACCGTGTTGGCAGTAGTTTGCGTAAACAGCATTGTTCACAACACCAAACTGATCCAATTCATAATCTCGAACTTTGAGTTCAATCTCATGGAACTCACTCATTCTGCCATTATGGAAATTTCAACAAAGATTATGGATGAGAAGTATTAGATCAGTGAGCTCTTTAGAATCATACATGAATTAATTATAGAACAATGAATTCAAGAGCGCAATCTCACAGTTACGCAACTGATTTCACAAGAGAAAAAAATATGAAATCAGAGAGATGTATGTGTACCCTTTGCCTCCTTCCAGACCGAGACATGCGAGAGGCTTAAATCTCTTTGTGCTCCGGAGAGGCAGGATAAGCGGTGGCCTCCACGAACAGGGAAACACCACAGGGATAGCCGGAGCCGTCGTGCCGGTAGCTTGAAACATTGCACTTTTTTTTTGGTGTTGATGCCAAGATGTTGAGTAGTTGGCAACTTTTGGTTTGGTTTGTAAAAGTTTGATTTCAATCACCATATATATTATTATTATGTATATAAACAAAACAAGCAATATTTCTCCTATGCTGTCACTCTCCAAACCTCAGCAACAAACAATAAAAAAATTAAAATAATTGCCTATAGGTGGTACTTGGTAGAGGTCGAGCAATAAATGGTTTAACTATACCGGAAAAGGTTCTCTTACCAAAACCGGTCAGCTAAAATAAATCAATTACACTGGTTTTCTTTAATAATAAAAATTAACTAGATTTAATTTTTTGGAAACATGTAAATTGTATAAAACCTTTACTAATCCATGAAATTTGTAAAAAAAAATTCAAGGTAAACGTTTTAAACAAACATGTGAGCATGAAATAAAACATAGTCAATAAACATGATGAGGTGAGTGCATCGTTTCTTTCTAGTAATTTGGATTTGATATCGATTCAAAGAGTTTCAAATTGAAGTTTAAATTTTATGATCTTTGCCTCTCATCAATTTTGTATATTGGCAAATTTTGATAGCATGTATCTGCATTTCTGGTAAAAATTATGTATATAACCATAAAGTAGCCACGGAAAAGCTATAAAAAAACCACAAAAAATATCTATATAGCCAAGGAAAAATAATAGTCACTAAGATATAGTCACAGAAAATTATAACGTATAAGATATAGAGCTAGCCATGTTATGTAGCAGTTCTATTTATTTATGTAGTGTCTATTCTACTAATAGAGTAGACATTTTTCTTTAAACATGCATAGTTGTAATTTTATTGGTTATACTAGTTGAATTACATGCAGTTTGAAAATTATTCGGTGGTTTAAACTAGGTGAAAAAGAACTTTGTCTTGCGACAAAAAAAAGTTATGCAATAAAGTGTGTCGTCGTCTCATCTATCCGTCAGACTATATATTTTAAATTTATTTTGTTCTACATTATGTTCTTTTTTTTAACACAGTAACGATTTTATTGATATTAATCCAAAATAAAAAAGTACATAGATTATGAAAAAAGCCACCAGTTGAGATGATACCAATAGGTATTTAAGGATGAAAGTTCAAAAACAATTGGAGCTCAAAGTTAACCCCCTCTAGATATGGGATGGGAGAATGAAAATCCTTCATGAGGAAACATATCCACGCACACTAATAGGGGCTATGGTAATGAATCGACAACTAAAAAATTATAAAAATAAAAGACAAACTACGTCTAGATATTTATTAAAACCTCAGACAGAAGATCAAACATAAAACCTAAACCAACCCAATAGAGTGTGAATGATAATAAACTAACCACAACACCATAATCAATCTGTGTATAACATATCTCAAACCAACGAACAGAATAAACACAAACCGATCCGATGATGGAAACGCACTGTCAACCTCAAATCCGGTACTGCACCATTGACCTTCGATCCGGTATCTGCAGCTTTACATCACCTTCAACCAGCAAATTCCAACGCCGAGAACCTCGACTCATCTCCAACACCCTCACACAGTTCCGGCGAGAAGCCAGTTGTCGAGGAGGGCAAAACAAAAATCACCAAATTTTTCTCCTAAAGCGGCTAGGGTTTTTCAGCTCTCGGAATTATGGTTCACATTATGTTATTTTATAACCTTATAAAGAAAACATGTTTCACAAACAAATAGTTGGTAAGTATGAGATATAGCTTAATAGTAGCACATCATGTCTTGAGGGTTTATTACAATTTGAAGCAGCAACGTTTGCAACCGAATTAAACTAACCGTGTTGGCAGTAGCTTGCGTAAACAGCATTGTTCACAACACCAAACTGATCCAATTCATAATCTCGAACTTTATGTTCAATCTCATGGAACTCACTCATTCTGCCATTATGGAAATTTCAATAAAGATTATGGATCAGACGGATTCAGATTTGTAAGAAAATTATTAATTTTAAGTTATTATTTGTTCAGTATTTCAATTATAATGTGTATATTTGATTTATAATGCGTATATTTGATTTATAATGCTTCAGATTTTTTTTTTTTTTTTTGATAAATAATGCTTCAGATATTTCATATATAATATTATGTTATTTAATATTAAAATCGCATTTATACATGGATTTATTCCATCAATTTAATAAAAATGAATTTTAAATATTACATATTCAATTTATTTTAAGAATTTAGAATAATAAATATATTAAAATTATTATTATTGTTATGAGTATTTATATTTTTAATCAATTATTTATTTAGTTAATTGTTGAAAATTATGATTGTCTTTTGGGTGAACGAGGTCAATATACATAAATGATACAAAAATTAGAAAACTAACAGTACTATTCTTATATTTAATTCTCTTTCCTAAAAAAAACTTGACAAAAATACCCCTATTTGTATCTACACTACCTCTAGATGTCGTCGTATATGAGTATTTATGTTATGAGATATTTCATGTGTATGTGGTACATGAAGATTCAAGCACACTAATTCGTTAACAACTAATTACTATGTTATCGACATAAATTTATATTTATCGTGTTAATCCAATTTCATATAGTATCTTACCGTGCTAACAATAATATCCAATACTTATATCATGCTAACAATAATATCCGACATTTATAACATGCTAACATACTAAATATCCATCTAATATTTGTATTAAAGCGCTAAGATAATAAAGTCCAAAACACAAATTACCGTATATCGTAAAATTAACTATGGATTTTAGTGGATAAATATTCGGTTAACATGCTAATCACTATGTTGTTGCGATAAGTTTATATTTATCGTGTCAACCCAATAATACGATACTTGTAACGTGCTAACATTATAAATATCCGAATAATATTGTATTAATGTTGTAAGATAATAAATATACATATTTTATTTAAATTACCATGTATTGTATATACAATATTCACCAATAATAATGATTAGGTTAACATGATAACAATTTATATAGAATTATACCGACAATAATAAAAATAACGGGTTAATGATTCATGTAACCTATTAACTAATTTGTTATTCACCTTGAAATTAAACCATTCGTCTTCTTCACGTACATGTTCATCTCTTTCCCGATCCCTTCATCTTTGCCATTACCTCCGACGCAGGGCACAATGTGAACGTAGACCTTAACTTCTTTTCGCTCTCGAACAAACTCGACATATGAAATCTCGGTGATATCGACAAGATGAATTCGAACGCGTTGAAATTTTTTGACAACACCAGTGTTTCTTCTTCGACGTCGATGTCTCTTTTCTGATTCTCGTTGTTGTTCGACAAATTGATCATTTTTTCGATTTTCGAATCAAAGACTTGAAGGTTTTTCAAAATTTGTGACGTCTTCGTCTCTCTCCGTGCGCGAATATAATCTCCACAAAAATAAAATTGGTTATGTTTGAATAACCAGATTTTTCTTCTGGTTGTGTTTGGAAAATCCGATTTTTCTTCATGTTTAGCACCACATGCAAAAAAGTAACAATCAAGTGGTGAGAAAAGAAAGAAAGAGAAAACAGACAAAAACCAGGCCAACAAAACAAATATATATTGGGTAGGATCCACAAAAGTTGAGCCATCCTTACTCATTGGAATAGTGTCAATTTTATGTATAAAGTACCATTGGAATAGTGTCAATTTCGTGGAATTAATTTCGCAATCTTCCATTGTCATTTCTTACAATTTCATTTGTCTTTTTATCCTTAATTAATTTTTTAACATTGTCGATTTTCTAATGGCATTTCATGTAATTCTTTACATTTTTAAGTTTATTTTTCCAATTTACTTCTCAATATTTTAGAGATTAACTAGATTTAATTGTTTTGAGCTTGGAAATTGTATCAAACCTTTACTAATCCATGAAATTTGAGGTAAACGTTTGAACAAACATGTAAGTTTTCCACTTATAATCAAGGGTCCGGAAGATCGTTAAAGTAAAGTCTAGCCTTTGGTTTATTGTGTGAAACCGTAAACAATTGTGTATTGTTCTTCGGTTTTAGTCGTGGATTGGTTCATATCCACTGACTTGCTCTTCTCGGTTTGAAGTTTAGTCAATACCAAATGGCCAGTGAAGAAAATGGAGGCTTGACTATTTCGGAGATTTGAGGGTAATTGCCAACTTTGAAACCCCTGGAGGGTTTGGGGATAGAAGTTGCCAGCTGCAAGAACAAGTTTTGGGGGAGAGTTTGGGGTTCTCTAATATCAAAGATGTGGCGGTCTAGTCGTAGTACAAAATGATTGGTTTATTTGTGTTCCGAGTTTGAACATTTTTTGGTACATAATTTTTTTTTTTTAAAATCGGAATACCTAAAGTTTGATTCCGGATACCAGAGAAAGTATGGACCATGAGTATTGTGTATGCGAATTCCTACGATTTAACAAGGAAAAAAAAAAACAGCTACTGATTCTGATAATTTGGTTGACAGCTCTTCTTATCAACAGTGTGTAAAATGAATTATTGATATGATTACTAGTGTCACAAGAACTTCTGCTCTGAGTGTATATTATTTAAAATGATTTGAGCTTTCCAATATTTATCTTCTTCTTCTATCAGTAACCAACACGTTCACGTTTCCAAATAATAAAAAAAACAATATTTTTTAACGAAGCACATGGGTTGGTCATATCACTATATTCATGGATTATTCATTAGATTTCAATAATCTGACCTTCGCTTTTGAGCAACAATGGCAACAGCCGTCGTTGACTTTCAAAACTGCTTTATCTTCATCCTCTTATCCCTATTCTCATTCCTCTTTCTCTTTGTGATCATCTTCAAGAAACTGAAAGATTCACCACCTGGCTTTGATTTGCCTCCGAGCCCTCCTTCTCTTCCGATCATCGGTCATCTTCACCATCTCATCTCTCTTCTTCCGCACAAGTCCTTTCAGAAACTCTCTTCGAAGTACGGATCTCTCCTCAGTCTCCGCGTCTTCAACGTCCCCATAGTCCTCATCTCCTCTGCCTCAACGGCCTACCAGATCTTCAGGGCGTGTGACTTGAACGTCTCGTCTCACGGCCACCCTCCAATCGACGACTCTATATTTGGTGGAGCTTCCAGCTTTGTCTTCGCTCCTTATGGAGATTACTGGAAGTTCATGAAGAAGCTAGTGGTCACCAAGCTGCTCGGACCTCAGGCACTCGAGCGGTCACGCCGTATCCGTGCGGATGAGCTAGAACGGTTTCACGCAAACCTACTCGATAAGGTGATGAAGAACGAGACTGTTGAGATCGCCAAGGAAGCAATGAAGCTGACTAACAATAGCATCTGCAAGATGATCATGGGGAGGAGTTGTTCGGAGGAGACAGGTGAAGCTGAGGAAGTCAAGGCATTGGTCATGGAGGCATTTGCCTCGTTATTGAAATTACTCTTGGTACAAATACTGCGTAAGCCGCTTGAGTTGCTCAGAATCTCACTGTTCAAAAAGGAGTTAATGGGTATCTCCTACAGATTCGACAAGCTTCTTGAAAGGATTCTTGCAGAACACGAAGAGAAACCGGACTATCATCACAATACTGACATGATGGATATATTGTTGGCAGCTTATCGAGACAAAAATGCAGAGTATAAGATCACTAGGAACCATATCAAGTCGTTGTTCGTGGTATACCCTCTTTTCTCTTTGTGGATCTATTTGAGAATCTAAATGAACGACATTAAATATTTCCAAGTCTTTTGACCACAGGAGCTTATCCTTGGAGGCACTGACACCTCAGTCCAAGGAATAGAGTCGACAATGGCTGAGCTCATTAACAACCCTAACATTCTTGAGAGATTAAGAGGAGAAATCGATTCGGTGGTAGGGAAAACAAGGTTGATTCAAGAAACTGATCTACCAAATCTTCCGTATTTGCAAGCAGTGGTTAAGGAAGGGCTAAGACTGCACCCGCCGATACCTTTCTTGGTGAGGAAAGTTCTTGAAGGATGTCATATTGGAGGCTTTTACATACCTAAAAGCACAACACTTCTTGTTAATGCTTATGCTGTGATGAGAGATCCTGACACATGGGAAGATTCTGAGGAGTTTAAGCCAGAAAGGTTTCTAGCTTCTTCAAAAGCAAGGCAAGAAGAAGAAAGAGAGGAAGCACTTAAGTTCCTTACTTTTGGGAGCGGTAGAAGAGGCTGTCCTGCATCAAATCTAGGTTATATCTTTGCGGGAACCGCGATTGGAATCATGGTTCAATGCTTTGATTGGAGAATCAAAGGCGGTAAGGCTAACATGGAGGAGGCTATTTCAGGACTGACCTTGACCATGGCTCATCCCCTAAAGTGCACTCTTGTTGCTCGAACCCAATCTTTATCCTCGAATCTGCAAGATGCCACTTAACTCACAAACATGAGACGTGTAGATTCTTAAAGTGATTAAACGAGCTTGCTTTGCATTCTGTATTTTGGTTGATTTCTCAGTGTATTTGTTTAATTTGGTTGGTTTTCTCATTTCCAGGTTGATTGTATGAAGCTGTCAAAAATTAAGGGAGTTTTTTTGTTATAAGTCTATAATAACCTGAAAATGCTTAGAATTTGCTATTGATTGTGTAACAGTTTAAAATATGTTGTGAATTTAAGAAGAACTTTGTATAAATTCTGTAAAAATTGTGTTTCAGACTCTACAGAGGGAAAAAGAGTGGCAATTAGAGTAAACAAAAAAAGACATAGATAAACTGCATTTGGTTTATGTTTGATTGATCCAAAAAATCTAGTAAGAGTCTCAAAACTAAATGTAAAGGCATCTAGAAGACTAGCTTAGGCACATGTATTGAAAATGAAAACAATGATTACTTGTAACATTGCCGAGTTTTTTGACACTTAAGCTATGACTACTACGAAAATAAAGGAATTCAACAAAAAAAAAAAGAGAGATATATAGGAAAAATTTTATCGCTAGTAAATATAAGAAAATAAATTTCCCGTGTTTTATTTGAATATGTGGAAGAAATAGAAAAATTAGCAAAACTAACTATATTTGGGCCCATATTTAATAAACTAACCATATTGATCAGGCTACGATACAAGCTGTATCATATGTAATATTGCCCAAAAAAGTCCTCAGCTTTTTTTGCGTAAGAAAGAGAAAAGAGCTGAGAGATTTTTGCGAACGTGCACACGTGAGTAATTGCGAGTGGGCATGGAAAACTGAACACACACCATTAATAACTGTAAAACACCTCTGAAAATCGAGTAAAAATTTCAAATATTTATCCATCTCCCACACCGAAGGAAAACCCATAAAGGAAAGTGAAATTTGGGGTTTCTTGCTCGTTTCGGTTTGTCGGGTTTAGTGGTTGTAAGGAGAATTGAGAGAATCAAAGTTTCTCTAAGCTTCTAGGGATTTCTGTTTCTTCCGAGTCCTAAAAATCAGATTCTAAAATCTGTCAGGTAAGTTTCAGTCGACCACAATCCTCTGCGTTTAATTACTAGATTCCATCATTGAATATGCGATTTAACCCGAACCCAATCTATATAAGCTTTTCTATGTTCGTTCTTGTTCGAAAAAACCCATAGATTTACTAAACCCTTTGTTTGCAGAAATATATTCTGGAACACGAACATTGTAGAAATCCTGAGATATGAATCCATTGATGTTGTTCTATTCTATCTTATGTTATCTCTGGCCCCAGAAAATGTGACATGAATTGTTCTGATTTNGGGCCCCAGAAAACGTGACATGAACTGTTCTGATTTCATTTATTTATCGTTCTATTCTATGGTGATGTCATAGAAAACAGTGTTCTCGCAACTAATTTCATGGACATAGCTTTTGTTAGTTCTATGCCGTTTCTGCTGTATGTTGGGCTTCATGGAATGTCATTCCATGATGCTGATTTTTATAGTAGTAATAATGTGATATCTGCATCTTATTCTATGCAGCCGTTACAATGGAAGAAGAAAATTTGCCAGAGAAAATGTTCCTCACTGGGTATGAGCCTGATGGTAGAAAGAGGATAAACAACTACTTCAATCTCCGGTGGATAGAAATAATAAGGTTCCTCACTGGGTATGAGCCTGATGGTAAAAAGAGGATAAACAACTACTTCAATCTCCGGTGGATAGAAATAATAAGGTATGCACTTGATGATGATCATATCCAGCAGCTGGCAGAGTCTCAGTTTTCCAGGGTAATGCAAATGGGTCATCATACATTCTCTGTTATGTTCGTCCATTACCTCTTATCCAGGCAGTTGGTAACACATAAGAAGTATGAACTTTGGTGGGTGTTCTGTGGAAAGCCTATTCGATATGCA
>OVAY01003624.1:0-10265 GCA_900406395.1 Kernera saxatilis
ATTTCTGGAGATGATTCAGAGGTGGTCATGCGGGATTGAAGCTGTAGTCATGGACAAAAATCACTTTATTCAAGGTAACGTTTATGTTCCTCTTTGAGATAGAACATGGAGTGTTGCTTTGTCATAGCTTGAAAAGGATAGATGCTGGTTTAGATATCTAGGTTTGGAACTTATGATGCTAGAATGCAATAGGACTGTGTTGGGTTGTGATATGGATGCGATTATGGTTGCAAATTTCTGATTTTGGCTGAGTGCACACAAGGTGTTTGGTGAAATGCCAAAGAGAAAAACAGATTGTGTAGATGCAATTTGCGGTTGGCTAATTGATGAAAAGCAGATAGTGAGTAGGATTTCAGTTGTTGTGGGAACATTTCTCTCTTGTCATGGGACATATTAGTTGAGTGAAAGGTAAGGAAAACCTTAACTCTTTGTGAGAAAGAAAGTCACAAAAGAGAAGACTATGCTAAACTCTCCAAGTCAAAAGAACCTCTGAGTGAGTCATGCAAGCTCTCCAAGTCTAGACCGAACAATTTCATACTGATTTTCCATGGTGAATTGAGCAATTTATCTACACCTCCATGTGATTCTTCCTCAACAATTCAAGTTTTTCAAGTCATCTCCATTTGCGGTTTCAAACTTGTCGTGTTGCTTTCACCCCACGCCAAGTTTGCGGAGGAGTATTAGAGCATACACAAAAGCCCAATACTATATCTCATGAGAAATCCAATAACCCATGTAACTAGGGTTTCTTAGCAAGTAGATTCATATATATTTGTGTTAAGAACATCAATGTAAGGTAATCTTGAGAGTTGCAAAACAACTCTCTCCCTTCTCTATTTTATGAGATCAATCTAAAAATCATTTAGCTTGGTGTTCTTCAATTAGTTTCTTCTCTTTTCCTTTCTATGCACAATAAAGCTCTTAAAGAGTTAGAATAAGCTTGCTTTCAAAATGCTATCAATGGAATTGGTTGGGTGGAATAATTGAAAATGAAATTGAATGGTTTCTTTTAAAAGAAGGGTATGTGGGCAATTTGGAGTCTTTTGTATGGATCATGGATGGGACACATCTTCCCACGTGTTACTCGTGACAATTCAAATTTTATTTATCACTCAATAAATGTATTTCGTTTTTTTAAAAGAAAAAGTATATGTATTTAGTTATCAGTCAATGTATATTTCTATTTTTTTGAACAACCAAAATATATATACTAATATTTCTATTTTCTTAAACAACCAAAAAAAGTTTGATTTGTCAACCGTTACAATTCTTATACAAGGTATAGAACCACTGTTGACTAATTTAGAAGAAAATGAGTGTTGACTAATTTAGAAGAAAACTAAAGCAGTTCCACAAATGAGTAATGAAATCAGAAAAAGTCATGGACGAAACTGGAGGTGCAAAAGCCGAAAGCTAAGAAGCTAAGAGAGAATAAAATTGGATTATTTTTGCATTTATGCGTTTATCATAATTGTATGTATCATTCCAATTTTGTTTGATGTATATGAAGAAATAACACCGTTTCATATATTTTCTTAGACACTCACCTTGAATAACTAATTAAGTTTTTTTTTTTTTTTTGAGAAAAAAATAACTAATTAAATTCCTCCCAAAAAAAAAAACAATCCATCGTGTTCGTATACCAAAATGCCTAAAAATTGGTTCAAAAACCAAATAGAAAAAAGGCTGCAACCTATTCGAGCACAAAGCCACCATTAAAACATCAATCAAACACAAAACTCAAATCAAATTAAAATCAACCACAAACAATCAATTTTTCCGTCTCAGAGAACATATATATTGCTCAATCACAAAAACAAGTTAAAGAAAAATAGTACCTTCTTATCTTCCTTCTAATCCCCAGTTTAAAGTTCTTCCCATCCATTGGGATTATGGGTTTAAATCGGTTAAGGGATTTCTAGAGATTTTAGTTTTTGAAATATGAGGAGTAATGGAGTTTTTCTTGTATAAAGTACATTTTTTCAAGGATTTTAAGTGTTTTACGAAGTGTACAAAACAATATTATGGACACTAGTAGTTAGATTAACCAGAGTTTCATTTAACTTTAATAGATTTTGCAAAAACAGCTGGCCAGTAATTAATTCAAAAGACAAACTTAGACATTTTAGTATGCACCTTTTTAACGGTTTCTATTTTTACTTTAAAAAATAAAAATAAAATACTTCAATTTAAGAGACGTTGTGTTTAAAAATGTGATTTTTGAGACAAAATTTCCTAACTACATATATTTGAAATAAATAGTCGATAAAGTTTTGATTAGTTTACAAGAAAATGGTCTGTCATATTTTTAGGAATATTTCCGATCAATAATACTAGGTCAAATATGCCAAAAAAATACTGTTACAAAAAAATGAAATTAATGTATCTCAAAGACTGCAGGAAATTATATTTGAGAATGAAAAAAAAGATGAGCATACATATATTACTATACACAAATGGTCAGTGATTTTTTTTTTCAAAAAAAAAACTTATATAAATTTCAGAGACGACAAATATGGAAAAAAATACATTATGAGAAGAAAACAAAATGTAATTGATGGCCACGCATGATTTTCAGCACCTACCAAATTGAAGTCATAGATAGTAAGTACGTTGAATGCAAACATTAAGAAAATAGACTAATAGAGTTCCAAGAGAAAGAGAAAAATGGCCACCAAGTGCTTTGTGAAGTGCCATGAATTTTGATATTGAAAGATAATTCTAACAATGTTTTTTTTGAGAATGAAAAAAAAAAAAGACTGCAGGAAATTATATTTGAGAATGAAAAAAAAAAGATGAGCATACAGATATAGATGAATACATAAATGATCAGTGATATATATATATATATATTTTTTTTTTTTAAACTTATATAAATTTCAGAGACGACAAATATGGAAAAAAATACATTATGAGAAAGAAAAAAAATGTAATTGGTGGCCACGCATGATTTTTCAGCACTACCAAATTCAAGTCATAGACGTTGAATGCAAACATTAAGAAAATAGAGTTCCAAGAGAAAGAAAAATAGCCACCAAGTGCTTTGTGAAGTGCCATGAATTTTGATATTGACCTAGTATTATGAATTTTATCCTATCACCCAAAGGCCAGAGGAAGAACAAAAAGCTGTTGGCCTATGAGCATTATGATTTAATCTCAAAAGACAATATTATGTCTCTCAAGCTCCCTATGCACTTTACCAAAGTTGTCTCTTTGTGTATATAGCTTAAGCAATAACCTGTTCTGTTATATGTCAAGATGCTCCAGATTGATTCTAGTCGCAGAGCTTTTGATGAGTTCCTTTCGGACATCGACCTGACACAGCACGAGTTTTGCCATTTTAATTTATTGTCTTTTTTTATGAAATAAATGAGATGAACAGATCTGAATTTGTAGCAATTCATCGGCTTACCCGAGCACCCATAAGAGATGAGAAGACCATATTTGTTTCTGCTGCGTCCTCAACAACTAGTTGCTTCAATATCCTTGTATCTGGATTCATTGTTGTTTCCCATAGCTGCTCAGGCATCATCTCACCCAAACCTGCAGATGCAGAGAATAGGGACATTACGGAATAATACTGTTACACCAATTTTTGCGGCAAAACTAGATTTCGTTATGCACACACTCAAGAGTATCTTAATAGCTAACTCAGAAAAACTACCGTAGATTAACTTGTCATAGTTATTTATCCTTGGACACAAGGCATGTACTTTTAAGTGCCTTAGAACAGATTCATGATGTGAGAAGCATAAGACCACAGAAATGGGTTTCTCTCTGGCTTTACCTTTGAACCTCTGAATGTTGTAGGATGCGTTTCCAGGGAATGAAGCGGTAACTTTTTTAAGAGCTGCATCATCATAGCAATAGTGCGCCTGTTTCCCCCTCTCAACCTGGTCGTTTCCAAAGAGAAACTAGCTTCAGGAAAAAAACTTTCCGTAAATCTGAAGCGCAATAACTGCAGAAGATCATAAATGCTAAGAACTTACCTTGAAAAGAGGTGGAACACCAACGTATATGCAACCTGCGTCAAACAAGGCTCTCTGTAGAAAAAAAAAATCACTTAATTTGACAAAATGTCCACCCGCAATCTAGAGGCTACTTTAACTAATGTTTTATACAACTAAAATAATACCTGATATCTGAAGAAAAAGGTCAACAGAAGTGTCCGGATATGTGCACCATCAACATCTGCATCTGTTAAGATGATAATTTTGTGGTAACGCAAATTCTCCTTGTTAAAATCTTCTCCCTGAAATAGATTATATGTCACGTTTGAGTTTGCCAAAAATACCGAAAAGAAAGAAAACAACAAATAAGATGTGAAAAAGGATATATCACCTTCACTCCAAGACCAAGGCCAAGAATTAGATTTTGAATTTCTTCGTTCTTATACATGGCTGCTTCATCCTTTCTCTCAATATTCAAAATTTTACCTCTTAAAGGCAGAATCGCCTGCATAGATCCAATATACTGTGTTATGCACTAACAAATTAGAAGCAGAACCCACTGTTTTCACAGTCCTATATGTTTTCAGTATCATCAAAAAAAAATGGCAAATCCCATATGATACTATGTTGACCTGTGAAAGATTCTCCAGTTTTGCATACCACACTCAAATCCCTAAACAGCCTAATTCATATATAGTTTGGTTTGTACCCTTACTCCCATCTTATTGACATCAAAGAATGTTGATACTACTCAGAGACTCAGTCACTGTCTTTTTGAGAGTAAGGAGAGGACTCTGAGGCTCTTAGTAGTTAGTATTTGCATTAAACTTTTCATGTTTTTACCACTGGAAGCTGCAACGGCTCAACTTAGACATGGGGAGAAAATTCACTATCTCAAGCATCAGCCAGAGGCCCAGAAGCCAACTTACAGAATGAATATTATATGCTTGGATGTTAACAATAGCTACCTAAAAAATATCCTTTCTACCCCCTCCCTGATTCTTGTCACTAGACAGGATGAGCAGAATGATTTATTACCTGGAAACGCCTGTCACGCCCCTGTTTCGCGCTACCACCAGCAGAATCTCCTTCGACTATGAAAATCTCTGGTAGCATAGGAAAAAGATGTCAATAATTGACCAACTTTCACAGCTTACCAGTGTTAATAGCTATGACCAGTATATAATGACAGCCTCTTGTTTCCTTTCCTATCTTCTCACTTTGAGTCATATATACTTCATAGTTTAAATTTCATCAAACTGAACTCATGTTATAATTTTCTAAGAAAAGGCACTTCCATGCTGGCTAATGCATACCAGATACTCCAGGATCTGTAGATGAGCAATCTGCCAGTTTCCCAGGAAGTGAGGATGACTTCAAAATGCTTTTTGATCTGACCAACTCCCTAGCCCTCTTGGCAGCCAGAGCAGCCTATAAAGAAAAAGAGTCAACAGGGAAAACATGGTCATTTGGTTGAAATTAGTAACTAGGCGCACTGTAATAGCAGAGGAGCAGAGAGGAGACACATACTCAATCACAGAATACGATTAAAAAAAATCAGAAAAATGATTCTCAAGGGATAAAACACACATTTGTGTGTTCGAGTGCATGTGTAGGTGAAGATGTGAGAGTATGAGCAGCTATATCAATGCCGTACCTTGTACGCATTCAAGGATTTGGAAATAATGCTTTCAAGTACATCCGGATGCAATTCCAAGTACTCCGTGAGGTACTCCTGGACTGATTGGTCAACAATTTTTCTCACCTCTGGATTTCCTAGTCTTGTCTTTGGGAGGTTAGGGGACACAATATATTAGTAGGAGCAACAGAATACAAGAAAAGTCTGTGACCTGCGGACCAGAGATCATTGCTAAAAAAGATGGTCAACATATCATTATGCTCTCGAGTACCTTTGTTTGACCTTCAAACTCAGGATCAGGAACCTTGACTGAGACAATGCAGGTCAATCCCTCCCTAACATGTTCCCCACTTAAGCTAATATCCTTCTCCTGAAAGCAAAATCAACGACAATAAATTACACCATTTCAGAAATGCCTGCCTAAAACTGGTCCAGATTAAAGGCTTAAATGAATGCAAAAGCAACCTCTATAACTGGCATATTTCAGAGTTCAATCATGGATAAGTACATTGTTCATTGTCCGTAAAGCATGCAGTAGTGAGGACGTAGTTGGTTACTGATAGTTGGAAAAGAAAAGGGGGAAAAAGGCTCTAAGAAGAGTGGAAATATAAAGAACGGGAAAACGCAGTTGGTTACTGATATCACACCTTGATAACCTTTGACTTTTTTGCAAGGGTATTTAGAGTTCTTGTTAGTGAAGCCTTCACACCTTCTATATGTGTCCCACCATCAATGGTGCGAATACTATTCGCGTATCCCAGCATCGTGTCCGAATAGGCATCTGAGCACCTGGTACAATAACAAGACTATAAATTTAGATCATATGAATTTTGGATAGTTACCATGATAGACGCATTCTCATCCAGATTAACTGCAGCATATACAGTTATCAACTCCGCATACAGTACAGCATTTTCCGTCCAGTTTACAGATAGAGTAATACATAAAATCAGTAAGCCTAAATGTTCAAGTATGTGTTTTTACGGTAAAGATTATATCTCTTCATCAAATAAGCAGAGTTAAATATTATAAGACGTATATAGAAGGAAAAGTAACATACCACTGAAGTGAAACGTCAACAGCGGCGCCATTTATCTCTTTCCGGAAACCCAGCACATCATGAAGCGGTTTCTGAACAAAAGAGCTGATTGTTAATCTTTTCAGGAAGACAAATAGTAATAAGTATGACCTATAATACCAGAGACCGAAATGCATGAGAGCTAACTTAATAGAGATTGAGTTGACACAAGTCTCATACTCATGCTAGGACAGAGCCCTAAAGAATAATGAACTAACTGGAGAAATGTGGTCAGCATATCTTACCATCAAGTTAAAAGAAAAGTATTGTAACCACCCCCATAGCATTTTGTTTCACAAAACCTTTGCCATTTTAAAGTAACTTGCCACAATTTAAATTCTAACAGCACTGATAGGCAAGTATTTGAGAGACTTTATACAACTATAACAAGGGATCCACACTGCAAGCCTCACCTTATCAGTATTTAGCCAGCTAACATATTCAGTTAATCCTCCAGCATAAAAATATTCATTATACAGGTCCCTTTCTGGATCATCACCCTCCTTTTTCAGAGAGATTGTAACCTGCATTCATTTATACGGACCACTTGATTATGGATTAAGACCAGTACAAAATTAGCTTCTGCTAAATGAGAACTGATTAAACGGACAGGTTAGGAATGATCCATGAACATGAAGCAAACAATTCAAATATTGGCGTTTTAATTAAAAGAGGTTATCATGGCTGCCCTGGTTTTAAACTTTTAAGTGATAAATATATACCTTTGGATTTAGAAAAGCAAGCTCCCTAATTCGTCCAGCAATAGTGTTATGGTCAAACTGAATTGCAGTTGTGAACACTGAAAATCAGTTCGTTGCAGAAAAGATAAGTTAAGTCATCAAATCCTATCTTTGGAAGGGTAAAATAGATAAGTAGGGAAAACAGGTAAAACCTTCTTTGTCGGGCCAAAACCTGATGCATGTCCCTTGAGTCCCCCTTGACTCTGGTGGGAGGACATGACATGTAAGTGTTGTTATGGGCTTTCCACGAGAATACTTTTGCTGAAACTCCATCCCATCTCTGCGAACAATAACCTCCAATGCCTAAGAATAGTGGGAGCTCCTTAATTAGTTGTATTCATATTATCCTAATAGGCTCTTGATGTATTTCCAAATAAAACTATAGTGGAAAGTATTTGAAATTATACAATATAATTGGCACCAAGGGATCAGAGAGAAAAAAATGTATTTAACGGTTAGAACACACCTCTGACAAAGCATTCACAACTGACAAACCTACACCATGCAATCCACCAGACACACTGTACCCGCTACTCTTGCCACCAAATTTACCCCCTGCGTGTAAGACCTGCACAAATAAAAAGCAAGACTGATTAATTGCATGGCCAAAAATCAGGACAACAAAACAAAAATACGTATCATTCTACATTAAGACCAACATAGACAGCTCCATACACAATAGACAGCCAAATTTCAACAGTTAAAACCTGAAAAGAGCTAATAATCCACACAAAATGAACAACTAAAGGATTGAATTGCTTAGGAATGGGTTAATTAGTAGATGAATTTCTTTGATAATAGAGATTTTCAAGTAGCAATACCGTAAGGACAGTCTCCAAAGCAGATTTTCTCGTCGAGGGATGCAAATCTGTAGGTATCTGCAAGAAAGCTGTATATGAATAAAAGTGACAAAAATGTTTTGAAATTAGTTGTATTGCCTGCCCTATATGAATTCTGGGATGCGAAATCAAAAACCGTAAGTGAATAACAGAGCATAATTGACACTATTGTTTACTCTCAGTGCACAAATAGATGTAAAACCTGCAGCTTTGGAAAATTTAACTAGGAATACCAAAACTGGCACATCTTAGCGTGACTACGGAATGCCATGGATGCTACTTAATTTTTCTCTTGCATCCCAGTATGAAAATCTATAATCCATGTTTGCGGTAATAAAAATACGCGAGGATGAGTAAGTGGAACAAATCACATACCCCACGTCCATTGTCTGCAATGCTGACTGAATCATCTGCATGTAAAACAACGTCGACCTTTGAAGCAAAACCAGCTTGGGCCTCGTCAATTGCGTTGTCAAGGATCTCATAAACCTAACAAAACAGCATGTATTGAAAAGCATACAAATTATAACAAGTTGAAAGGAGCCAGAGAGTTCAAAGCAAAGAGGCATTTACCAGATGGTGCAAACCACGAGATCCGGTGCTACCAATATACATTCCAGGTCTTTTCCTGACAGGGTCTAAGCCTTCCAACACCTAATGCACCATAAATAATTTAATATAAAAAGAAAAAAGAAAAAGGTGAAACTAAGAGATTCGTAGTAGGAATGTCAACAACTATAGCAGAAAACACTGTTTCGGTGATTGGGTATCCAAAAATAAACGCAGCAGGTCATCTGAACAAAGCAAGAAAGAGAAAAAATTTACTTGAATGTGCTCGGAACTGTAATCCTTAGAGGTGGAGCTCTCTTGGAGAGCGTCAGTGTCCATGGTCGACGACATAAAGGACCTAGGTGAGACCGCATTTCTTAGTACAAGTCTTTGACTCAAAACCTTGGCTAACTGGAAGTTTATCCTGAAACTAGAGGAGAATTTATTTAGATACAAAGTGAAGAATGGTTTTACAATCAAGTTCTGCTTTACACTATGGAAGAGAATCACATAGCCGAATTTTCACTAAATCAATAAGAAACGAGAAAACATACATACACAGAAAAACTTTCTGAGCACCCAGACAATCAGAAAATCAAAGCCCTGAAAATATCCACTTCTGTGATGAGCTGAAGAAAGTAATTGACTTTACTTAAAAGAGTATAACATAAATTCTCAATTTTGATTGCTTGGAAACTTTCAAGAATCGCACAAAGTCGTAATTTCCGAGCATCGGAAGCAAAGTAAAAGACGAGAGGAGCTAAAACCTGGGTGTTGAAGAAGAGAGAAGTGAGGGACGGTGAACTGAAGGATAAAGAGAGTGAGAGAAGATACGAGAACGTGAAGCCATGAGACGAAAATAGAGGTGAAGATAAGGGGGTGGTCTCTGAAGAAGAGCCATGGAAGAGTTGATGTAGACAGGAGATGTTTTCTTCTGCTTCAAACAAAAAATGTTTACGGGTCCGGACCCGTACCCGTTCTTTGACCCGGCCCAAAATCTTTGGATACGGATAACGACAGTTCAACATTTTGTTAGATTAGATCTTATTATAATTTCATATTCTCTTGCTAACAATTCTTTTTTTTCAATTATATATGATTATAATTTTTTGTGTATTTAATTTAGTAAATTTTGTATAGATTTTAGGATTTTACATATTTGGAGAAATCGAACTTAAACCGAAATTAACTCGATCATTTTTGGTTCCCTAGTGGACAAGAGAAAAGTGTCTTCAAAGTCAAACACAACAAAGGTGAATGGCCCATGGCATCTCATCTCCAGACCAAAAAAAACTCAAAGAATGTAACCTATAGATTAAAGTATGTATATGTCTATACGTTAGATACAAAAATGATTTAAAAGAAAATCTCGATCTCTTAAAGGTATATAATGTCAAAGTTTCATCAATTCCTAAGAGCCTGTTAAGGTTTGAATACTCGAACCTTTATTGAAATGATAAAACTAATACA
>OVAY01003625.1:0-10262 GCA_900406395.1 Kernera saxatilis
GTTACAAATCCGAGAGTTTCAATAACAATTACGGCAAAAAAAATGATTTGAATTTGTTAACTGTGCAATATATTTACTTTTTATAATATGTATGCATTTTTCCCGTGCTATTGCACGGGCTTAACACTAGTCTCCTTATAAGCCTCTTGCTCCACTGTTAATCAGTCTCCGTTTCAACTTCTCTGAGAAGCAATTCTCTAGACCTTTCCGGAAAATAGACACACAAACAAAAATAGCCGTGAAATCTCGTAAAGGAGAATCAGGGATTGGAGCTTGAGCCACAAAATCAAAAATTTCTTTAGTTTATTATTTCGCATTCTTTTCTCCCTCCCAGAGCAATTTCATTGCACTCAACGAATCCTATCTCTGTTTCCCGAAACTGCAAACACATATATATATATAGAAGATGGGTATTATGATAATTATCGATTCGTCAAGTGTCATCGGAGAAGAAGACTGTAAAGAAGAATCCGTAATCCATCTCCAGTGGCGAGTACCAGTGGAGGAAGCGCTATTGACAGCGAGATGGTGCCTTCTTCTCTCGCTTCGATTGCGCCGATTCTTCGAGTAGCTAATGAAATTGAGACCGATAACCCAAGAGTTGCTTACCTCTGTATGATTTCTCAACTTTTTTTGTCTTCTTCTCTCTCACTCACTTGATCTTGTTCACAATTCTTAACCCTTTTGATACACTAGAAGGAGTTTACTATCTTTTTTGTTTTTGGGTTTTGAATATTTCACTTGGAGTTAAATTAAATGGGAGTTAACTGACTCCTATGCCTTTTCTGTGCAAGTGTTTAGTTTCGTCTGATTTGTGATGTGTCCTGTTAATTGAAGGATTGTGGCTTGTAAATGAGTATACCAAGCTTCTCACCTTACTGTATTCTCTCTCAATAGGTCGATTCCACGCATTTGAGAAGGCTCATAGAATGGATCCAACAGCAAGTGGACGAGGTGTCCGTCAATTTGAAACCTATCTGTTGCACAGATTAGAAAAGGTATATAGATCATCACAAGATTGGCATGCTTTTCTCTTCGATGAATTTGGAGTATGCAGATCATATCACTGTATAGTTTGGTTGAATCAGTCTGTTTTAGTCTAGCTAGATTAAGTGTGATGCTAGTGGTTTACTTTGGTTAGTCAAATGTATATATAGACTAGCAAATCCAATCTCTTTCTTCTTCAAGGGGAGTAACGGAAAAGCATTTTACAAACTCCATTCTTCAATTCCGTTATGCTAATATGGTTTAGACAAACTATACATTGATAATAAACAACTTGTTTTAGTTGTGTGTCTGACCAATTTTGCTCATTGAATTTTTTTTTTTTTTTTCCCTGGATTATCTGTATTTTATTGTGGATATGATTTTTATCTAAACCAAAATGTGAACTCTAACAACAGTTTTCTTGACAACGTTACATTTGTACGTACCTTGAGATAATAGTTTTGAATTTTGATTGTTGTTTAGGAGGAAGAGATTACAAAACCTATGTTGGCGAAGAGTGACCCGAAAGAAATTCAGATGTACTACCAAAAGTTCTACGGGGATAATATAAAAGAAGGAGAAGGGAAAAAATCGCCGTGAGATCTGTTCTTAATATTTTGTAATTGTTACATGATAAAGATTTAAATGATGTCTCCTTACTCTTTTGCTTCTATCAATTCATTCATTATAGGGAGGAGATGGCCAAGCTTTACCAAATAGCGACTGTCTTGTATGATGTTCTAGAGACAGTGGTTCCTTCAACAAGAATAGACGAACAGGTCGTTTGTGTTCCCTTACATCCTTGGATAATAGATTATCCTGAAGAGTATAGTTGTGACATTTTTGTTGTTGTTGGAATGTAGACTCGTAGGTATGCCAAAGAAGTTGAAAGAAAGAAGGAACAATATGAGCACTACAACATTCTTCCGCTGTATGCTGTAGGGGCTAAGGCTAACACCACGATAATGGAACTCCCTGAGGTTGCATGTGCAAATTTTTCTTACTACAACATTCTTCCGCTGTATGTTGTCCATCATTTTAGTCATTCCGAGCTCTTACAGATGTTTTTCCATTAAAATTTAGATTAAGGTGGCTATTCGTGCTGTCTACAATGTGCAAAATCTTCCTCGGCCAAGATTTCATTCAGCCTCGACTAACCCCGATGAAGTGGACAGGGAAAGAGCCAAGTCTTTTACTGATATTCTCGAGTGGCTTGCTTTGGCTTTTGGTTTTCAGGTATCTTTCAAGTTTCTTTTTTTTTTCCTTTTATTATTATGGGTAAACTTTATTTAAGCGATAATGAAAAATTAACAGTGTCTGGCATTTAAGGGATGATTAGTCTTCCTATTTTTCATGGTGAAAGAGAGGAAATGTAGCTAATCAGAGGGAGCATCTCATACTGCTACTGGCCAACGTTGATATGAGAAAAAGGGATCTCGAGAATTATGACGAGGTAAGTTTCAGTACTCTGTGGGCGATCACAAAGCTTCCTTTTTTAAAAGGATTTTGCATACAACTTACTAACTTCAAAGAAAATTTAGCTGAAGGCTAGCACCGTGAGGAAGTTGATGGAAAAGTATTTCAAGAAATACAGGTCATGGTGCAAGTATTTACGGTGTGAATCATATCTGAGGTATCATAAATGAAATTCTTTTAGATAAATCAAATTCTTAATTCTTAAAGCTTTAGGGACTTTGAAAAACCTTTTTCCCTTACATCCCTTTTACTCTAAAGTTTATGTCTATTGGCGGATGGTTTTACTATTGGCAGGTTTCCTCCAGGTTGCAATGAACAACAGTTGAGCCTTTTGTACATTGGCCTTTATCTTCTCATTTGGGGTGAGGCATCAAATGTCCGCTTCATGCCTGAATGCCTTTGCTACATATTCCACAACGTAGGTTTTTCAACGATCCTCCTTTTCTTCTTGTCTGTTTCTGTGATGCTTCTCCTAGCCACTTCAAATAAACTTTGAACTCAAGGTCCCATTTCAACTGAAGCTAAACATACACCAACATTCTACAATTCTTGGTGATACAGATTAGTAAGAAATTTTATTTGCGGAGGACAACTACAGAAATAGAATTGCACGCTTTCCTTGTGACTGGATAAGTAATAGGTTGAAGGAAACAAGAGTAAAAAAATTCTAAAGATGACAAGCAAATAGCAATGCACACACCTTTTTAATGTGTATTTATGTTGACTAACTATTTTCTGTGATTTGGTTGGTAATGATCTGATATCAAAAATGTTTCAGATTCTTGTGATGATACTTGCATATGTGTAGTGTCTACATGAGATTTCCTTAGGGAAAAGTCTTTTGAATTGTTCTCAAACTATTTATGTTGTCAGATTTTATGTAACCATGTTGTTTTCTTAAATTTTCTTGTGAAGATGGCGAATGAAGTCTATGGAATTCTGTTTGGAAATGTGTACCCTGTAACTGGGGACACATATGAGGCAGGTGCACCCGATGAAGAGGCATTCTTAAGGAATGTTATAACACCAATCTACCAAGTCTTACACAAGGTATGTATTCCTGTTCTAGCTTTCGTTTTTTCCCTTACATATTAGTTCACTAAGAAGACTATGTTCTTTTGTGGAGAAAAGGAAGTCAGGAGAAACAAAATGGGAAAGGAAAGCCATTCAAAATGGAGAAACTATGATGATATGAATGAGTACTTTTGGTGAGTTAGCTCCGCTTGATCTGGTTTTATATGTTTCAGCAAAGTGTTGCTATCTTGAGCAAAGTCAATTTATATTTTCAGGGATAAAAGGTGTTTTAGCCTGAAATGGCCAATGAACTTTAAGGCAGATTTTTTCATCCACTCTGATGAGATCACAACTTTCAAATGAGGTGTTAATTTTGCTTATTTTACTTCATAAGCAGTAATACTTTTGATCTTTATCTTTTAATCACCCTTGGAAATATTTGATAGATTGAGTAAACTTCTATTTTTCCAAATGCTTACTTGCATCGACCACATTTTCTTTTGAATCCCAGTATAGTTATGTTTTCCTTCCTGTGTGAGGATTACAAACGAATTTTTATTGATTGGAGAGACATGACCAAGTCTCTCATGGAAAAAGGAAACCCAAAACTAATGTTGTTGAAGCTCGCACGTTTTGGAACTTCTATCGAAGTTTCGACCTGATGTGGATGTTCCTTGTGTTGTCTCTACAGGTAGGATTCTTAAATAAAATTTCTCACTCCAGTTCTGCTCTGTTTGATAAATGTATGTAGTGATTCTTTGATTTTTCAGACTATGATAATAGTTGCATGGAGCCCGTCAGGATCTATCCTTGCCATTTTTTCTGAGGATGTATTTAGAAATGTGTTGACTATTTTCATCACTTCAGCGTTTCTTAATCTTCTGCAAGGTAACTTCTAATTTCGTTTCAGTTTGACATTATCCCTATGCTGAATATTTTATACCATATTGGCATATAACCATTCGTTCTTTTATGAAATGCAGCGACCTTGGATTTAATTCTTAGTTTTGGTGCTTGGAAGAGCCTAGAGTTTTCCCAAATTCTGCGCTACATCACAAAGTTTTTAATGGCAGCCATGTGGGCCATCATGTTGCCAATTACTTACTCGAAGTCGGTGAAGAATCCAACTGGACTAATAAAGTTCTTCAACTGCTGGGTTGGGGGTTGGCTTCGCCAGTCGTCATACAACTATGTTATTGGCTTATATGTCTTATCCAATATTTTGGCTGCTGTTCTTTTCTTACTTCCACCTCTGCGGAGAATCATGGAGCGATCAAATATGCGGATTGTCACACTTATCAATTTAGCCTTTAGCTAGTTAGATATAGAGGTTGTAGCCACGAGAGTGAAAAGGCTTTACATCTGTGATTTGAGTTCGAGAACGGTTTCTCATAATCCCTGTTAATTTGCCTAATCCTACTAGATCCATGATACTTTTGGATTACCCTGAAGCCTAACATAGTTTAGCTTAGCTTAGTCTTACTTTCATATATTCGTAGCGTAAACTTTAGTCTATGTGGGATCGATACCTTAAGTCCTACAATCGATAAGTTGTGCACTTGCATTAAGTTTATTGTGTCTTCTTAGAGATTAAACCTGAGCACATCATCAACTCTAAAGATATATTTTAATTTCCATTCATAACCATAACATCTTAATAGACTATTTCTTGTCTCGGTGTTGGTGGGACATATCCTGAAGAAACTTTAATTCATAAAGATTATATGAAAACTTAAAAATTCGAGTGAAATGTGGTTTCATTCGGCAGAAAAAATAAGTGCAAATATCAATGGAGGAAGACATTCAGTGGCATGTCTTCTGAGAACATATAATCCGGATTATCACGGCACCGAAGCTTTGATGGTGGATTATCTGTTCTCAGATAATATGCAATTGAATGTCTTCCTCCACTAGTATTTGCTTACTTTCTCTACCGAATGAAATCGTATTTCACTCGAATTCAAAGTTTCTTTATGATTTTTATGCATTAAATTTTCTTTAGGATTTGTCGCAGCCAACACCGACTCAAGAACTAATTGCTAAAGATCTTTATGGTTCTGAATGGAGATTCAAACATATCTTTAGATGTGAGGAATCCTTTCCTTCATCAATCTACTTTAAAAAGTTATAAAAAATGATATATTAATATTTGTGCGTAGTAATTACTATTCTTTTTGTATGCAAACAATCTCAAGTAGGTACTCCCCAAAGACATCTTTTGAAAACTGGTTGGAAATCGTTACGTTAGAAAAAAATTGGCCACTGGTTGGAATACTAAATCCAAAATTTGAAGCAAAATTCAATAAAATGAACTTGCAGAATATATCGTAGTTATGCCATAAAGTATATGAGCCGATCAGATCTATATAAATTATAAGCATGTGTCATGTTTAATGTAATAACATGAAGCGTTAAGATTCGAAACAATAAGAGAACACTTCTCTAACATATTTCAAACATGGGTGATTTGTTAGAATGACCCAAATTTAAGGTTTTATTACTAGAATAATTTATGTGTTTTAGATATGGATGATAGATTTATTTTAAAATGTCTGTGATATGATAAAACATATTAATTTTCGTCCTCAGACTTAATTGGTATGACAGGCTTATTACATATATTTATTGTGTTTACATAACAGATTTAAAGACCATTGACAAACTTTTAATGAGTATGACAAATTTTAATTAAGTATGACAGATTTTTAAAACAGACTTATTTGTGATCGACATATTAATAAGTTATATTGGTATCAGACTTATTAAAACAAAAACTAATAATGCCAGACTTTTGAAAGAACATAAATAAGTCTGACTTAGTTAGACTTATTTCGTTCCAAAAGTTATTTACTAGACTAGCGTCGATGTGATGTCAGATTTTTTTTATACGTTATGACAGTCTTATAGTTTTAAAACTTGATTTTGAGACGTGATGACAGATTTTAATTGTGACTGAGGTAACAGACTTATCTCTTACTAGAATAACCTTTTAATTGTGGTAGACTTTTCATACGAAAGACTTATGACGCTCATTTACTGTCTGACTTAACATGACAGACATATTTCGTATATGACATATTATTTTAAATGTGGAATTACTTTGCGATAAAGTTTTTTCATGACATATGCATTTTTTGAGATTGTAATTAGTTAGTTATTATTTTTAGTGTTTTGTGAAACCAAAGAAATTAACCAAACTAATAACATATTATTATAGACCATTATAAAAATTTTAATTGTGAAAATGTTTTATATAGTAAATACATTATGATTATGAATATGTTATGATTATGATAACATATTAGTATAGACCATTATGAAAATGTTTTATATTGTAAACTGATTTTGTTAAATAAACAAGACTTGATTAATTGTTAAGTATGTAAGTAAGATAATTTTAACTGATTATATAGATTTTTTTCTTTCAATTTTTTTAATGTTAAGACTCACGATCATCATCATTCGCACCATCATCATGATCATGTTCTTCAATATCATTGAAATGTGTGTTTGTCTACAAGTATGTGATGAATGCTAATATTATT
Source organism: Kernera saxatilis (assembly GCA_900406395.1). NCBI lineage: Eukaryota > Viridiplantae > Streptophyta > Magnoliopsida > Brassicales > Brassicaceae > Kernera > Kernera saxatilis. The sequence continues at coordinate 7,023 of OVAY01003625.1, forward strand.
TGATGTGTTTATTCTCTCATATTCAACCTATTTGTAGCCACAACTCTCCATCATTATTTATACAAATATAACTAATATTATAGTGGTAGAGGTTCCGTAAAATTAGCCAGCAATTTATAAATAAATCGATTGTAATAGTACAAATAAATCTGCTATAACAATTCATATAAATTTGCTGCAACAATTCAAATAAATCTTTCCCAACTTGCTTCTTTTCTCCACATTGAATCGAACAGGCAATCAAAGAATTGCAGCCACCACACCATATATAATAGGGCATCTCGAACCTGAACAAAATAAAAGCACGTACGAAAATTTCAACAGAAGTGAGAGTAACCTCTTGCCAATTTATTGACATAGTCATGCAAGATCCTAAATCTCTAAATAAATCCAAACTAATTACAACAAGATCAATTCAGTACATCTTAGAGCTTTGGAGATCCATTTACAATCAACAAAGATAAAATAATATATTGCTTAAGCACATGATTCCAAAAAAGAAGATGAATAGGTTTGGATCGTAAGCCACTATACCTCACATATTAACAAACCCAATGCAAAATCACTGATCTAAACTAGCAACTCGCATGAAAACTGTAAATAAGAGTTCTGACCTTGGAATCCAGTCTCTATGATGTCGACGCCGAGTTTAGCAAGATGATATGTGATGTCGTTGTGACAAAGGAGAAAGATTTGAGACGGAACACGAGAAACGAAGGGAGACGGAACGATGATGACATGGTTGGAAATGAGGGATTCGAACAGTGGACACGAACAAGAGGCGGAAGAGATGGATAGCAAGAAATCACCGTTGATGGTGGTGGAGAAGTGCAGCGCCGAAGACTGCGGCTAGGGTTTGGATAATCGAACGTTGGGTGAAAGAGAAGAGAGATAAGAGAGAAAAATAGAAAACGTGAGAGATAGAAAAGATATTTATGTTTTTGGTTTTTATTTTTATTTTTATCTTTATTTTTTTTTCTGGTTCAAAAATAAATCAAAATGGGACTGTTATAAATAGTTGAAAAAAAATGGATAAAACGTATTTTTTCCAAAAATATGAGTCATTTTAGTAGATCTGTCAAGCATGTGTTATTCTAGTAATAAACTCTACAATTAGAGTCATTCTGAGTAATTACCCTTCAAAAAATGCAAACAAGAAAAGATAAAGAGAATCTATTATTTCACCAAACCATCAATTTATACACAACCAACGAATCATACCAAACTATTTATTATGTTTACGGAGATATGATGAAACAATAAAATCCTAATGATAAAACTACAAGGTTTCAATAATAAAGCATATGACGATCTATTGTACATTTCGGTATATTGACGATCTATTATATGAGACCATCAATAAACAAGTCTCGATGATGAAAAAATGAACAACTTTATTATATTAAAGCATGGGATCATATAGTACTTAACTCGATGGAAGAGATCAAGGAATGGAAATGGAGACGGCGTTGACAGATGAGAGATCTGAAACAGAGACAGCAGAGAGATCCACAAAGATATCGACTAGGGATTTCGATGGAGGTGTTGATGGTGGTATCTTGCTTAGTCGGCTAGGATTTCGAACTGATAACATGTTGACATGTTGTCAATAAAAGAGATAGAGGAAATTGTGGATATCATATTCTTTAGGAGATGAGAGATATATAGGAGTTGAAAAAAAAAACACAAAGAGCAAAATGGTATAACAAAAAAAATATTTTTTTCACTAAAGATAAAGTATTTATTAAAACAGTCAAAGAAATCAACAAAATAATGTTTCAAGATATAAATCTATTAATAAAGGTTAAAAAAATAATAAACGTGGAGATAGATTATCCAAACCCATGATTTATTTTAGAACAATACGTGTTTCATATTTATGAGCCAAAATTTGATTTCTGATAAATTTCATGTGCCCCCATTATTTTTGTTGTGGGATCCGTCCATGTATGTACAGATAAATGGTATTATACGTTACAACCATTGTATATTTTTTTTTTTGTCTTTTAGGAGTAAATATATAAGAATTGTCTTATAAGATCTAGATGTAACCATAATTTATATGAACCCTAAGATTATTAAACATCTAAATTAATCGTATATAAAAGAATTATAAGGAGGGTTAATTGAATACCTTAGTTCATCATATTAGAGAGGTCTTCCTAAAAGGTTTCCTGAATGAAAGACAAAAGTCTGATCTCCAGATAGGAGTTTAGGTTTCTCTCAATTTGCCTATAAAATGTTCTTTAGGTGTTATGTTTTGAGATGTTTTTATGATAGAGTAAATGCATATATTTACAAAAGGAGAAACGACCTAACTTTTCATTAGGATTGCCTTAGAATAATCTCAACCGTCTATCAAAATAGAGATTGATAAGGAATTACATTTTTTTATTTTCAAGTTAATTGGTCACCAATTATAAAAAATAACATATTTTAATAAAAAAAAAATATAACTATAAGACCACATTATAAGAAAGAACAAATTTTTACATTAGATGATTTACTATATATGTCAATCAAAGATAATATTTAGTTATATATGGTTTCCATTTGATTCAAAAGTAAAAGTAAATGACTAAAAGAAACAAGAAGAATAGCTCAACTATGAGGATGAGTATTCTTGGTAATACCAAAAATACTTGACATGACTCTAGCATTGTCACCTGCTGAAGCTTGCTTCTTCTTGTTGTACAAAATCATGTAGTCAAATCTAAAGATTATCACCATTCAAGCTGATGTTGCTCTCACCGGACATATCTCTACCAAATTTATGTTAGAATTATCAAAATTGCAATATTTTAATCGGAATTGCATAATCTCATTTTTGTGTCAAAATTTCGAAATCGTTTTTTTAGTCGCGAAAATTCATTTTAACATAAAAAATAGAAGATTCACTTTTTGAAGTAAAAAATTTATTTTAACACCAAAATAACATATCACTTTTTGAATCCATGTAAAAATTTTTATAAGATGTTTATCTCTATAGTTAAAACAATGCTTAATTTAATTTTTTATAAAACAGGCCAATGTTTCATTTTACTTAAGGTGGATATATAAGATGCAACATTTAAATACACAAATGAACAAAAGAAAATGCCCATAATAATATCATAAGTAGAAAATGATGTTATAGAGTTTCTAAAGAGAATAACTGTATTCTTTGAATTATAAAAAAAAGATTACAAACATATATACCCTCGTTAAAGAGATTACTAGGGTATAGATATATATATATAT
>OVAY01003626.1:0-10253 GCA_900406395.1 Kernera saxatilis
AAGAAAGCATAAGCAAAAGAGAGAGAAGAAGAAAGAGAGAAAGAAGAAGAAGAAAAACAAATTCTTCTTTGTGAGAAATCACTCTTAATTTTCTCGAGTGTATTTCGGGTTCGGGAGTGAGTTGAGAGTTTTTTGTAAATATTTCCCGGTTATTAATAAGAGATCTACAGCAGATCCGGAGACGTGGGCATATTGGCCGAACTCCGTTAACAAATTGTGTGTCTATTTTTATCGTTCCCGAAAACCTGATTTACCGAAAATTTGATATTATTTCCTAACAACTATAGCACCTAACCACTTTGAAAGAGTAAATTCTACGGATGAAATTGTTTCATTAATTTGTCCACAAAAAAAAATGGCTGTGTCATTGACTCGTTGTCAGTACGTATTACCGGTTTAGTGAAATGCTACCAAGTACTTTATCGTAATGTTAAACTAATATCTATTAGCAATAGAAAGATTTTCACATTTTAAATTCAATTTATCATAGCACTGTTTCAATCGTGAAAGTTTCTGTGTTTCTATTTTATCAGAGACGAATGCAGGTAAAAGAAAAAGAATTTGCTTAAAAGTGTGTTATCTCAGCAAATTAAAATGAAAAGGAGTAACTCTCCTTCTTTATTTTTTTTTGAAAAAGGGTTAACTCTCCATCTTTATGTTCGATTTATTTCGGTTACAAACTTACAATATAAAAGTATGGTTTTTTTTTCAAGAAAAATAGAAAAGTATGCTAAATTCAGGTTTTTGTTTAACATACTTTTGAATTAAAGCAAAGGTCGTCAACGCTTAATCAAAAGTGTGAGGGATAACTACTGAAAGTAAGCTCAAGTTTTATTTGAATCGAGTAAACGCATATAATTTATGTCTGTCTACTTTTAGAACGCGTATTGACTTTATAATTTCTATGATTTATTTTTTTATAACGACTCTTTTCTTTTTGGTTTCATCTCCTTAAAAATTCTTATTACTCAGTTTCAACTGGAGATCCAAAACTTCTATGGTAGTATCTTACGCTTTAAATTAATAGTCCACGTTTTGAAAAATTAGTTCTAATGAATCATGCGAGCTTTGTTGTTTTCTTATAATCGGAAGAATTCTAAAACCTATCAAAATCAAAAACCGAAGTCATTTTTGTTTCGTGATATTATTTTTATCTACTTCCACCTAATAATTGTTCTTAAAAGGTGGTAACTATATGTTATCACTTGTTTCTCAAAAAAAAAACTATATGTTATCACGTGAATTGAATTGCCATGGACATCTCATGAACACAGTTACCTGTTTTGAACCCATGTAAAAATACATGGTTCCTGTTTTTTCATTTTGTTTCTAATATATACCACTGAGAAAATGTTGAATTCTGAAAAGTTGATAACATAGCAAGAAATGTTGGTTAAAGCCATGCTTCTAGATACAACTTTAATTTTAAAATCACAAAAAGTTTACTTCATAACTTTTGTGTTATCCCAATGGTGGAATTAAATTTAAAACATGGTTGTAAAAGTAGGTAAAAAATCTAAACTAATCTAATGGAAATGATAAAAAAATTACTTCTTTAGTTTTTTTTATAAACGAATTAAACTTAAATCTTTTTTCTTTTTGTTAAGAAATTACTCTACTCATGGCTCAACCTTAAAATTTTAGGCGCTATATGGAACAAACCAATAGGAAAATTCAATTTAACACACATCCACAATTATTACTACTTTTTCATTATTTGTGATCCATTTGAAATCCCAATTTGTCTACTTCTCCCAATAATTCCTTCAGATTTTTTCATAATATTTCTAGTTGCTANATAATATTTCTAGTTGCTAGGCGGGATTGGGTTTCCGTCTAGAACTAATCTAGTGGGTCGTGCTCTTGTTGATTTCGATCCACAGTAAATCTCAAGAACTTTATCAATAGTCAGATCAGTTGGTGAAATAATGGGATCTCCATCCATGTTCTTATTTTACGTAGAGCACATCATTTAATTAAAGCTCATTGATTCAACTGGAGAAGAAGATCACCAAAAGAGAGAGAGGATTAACTATGAGATTAGGGAGGTGTTTCATGTCCTTAATAATTTTATGCTTGTCTCCTACTGATTTATAAAGTTTCAGAGATTTATAAATGTATCAACTGTTTTCCAATTCAAATGTATGTGCATTAGTGATGTTTATTAATCACGTCCCAACTCATATATTTCAAACCAGTGTTAACGTTTCTTTTTCTTGAGAGACTTTGTTTTTGAGTAAACAGCGAAAGAAAAGCACATCATAGTTTCCAGAAAGTTGGAAGATTCATGATTTAGCATTGTAAACTAGATCCTAATTGTAGACTACAGCAAAATCCAAAACAGTCAAACAAACAACTCCAGCGAGAAAGTGAAAATGGACACATTAAACATCCGAAAGCACCCACCATTCTATTCTTCTCTTACGATCATTTGCCCAATTGTGATGTGAGCGCTGAAGTACGGTGCCACAATGGCCGTCTTCATATGCCACTTGCGTGAACGGAAGGGTAAGCGGCATTTAACCTACAAGAGCCAAAGGAACAATTAATTAGGAATTCAACTAGTCACCCACCCAGGTAACAATGTGTAAGAAAGTAATAAGAATTTTACTTGTCTACATCAGGAGTGGCCAGAGGATCATATAACTCTTGCTCTGCCCCTGCAACTCCACCCGCCGCAGAGTTTGTAATTTCTTGTGTGCCCTCACCCTGACAAAATTGTCGACCTTAAAGACCAAGAAGTATCCACAAATTGCAAAAGCTTTTTAAGTTCATTTCTTTACCTGGTGTGGATACTGGGGATAGCCATATCCACCATATGCGTATAAGGATGGGTCTTGAGTAGTCCCATAAGCATATGCATCATAGCCTTGTCCATAACCATAATACCCACTCCACTGACTCGGATCTGCTTGTGTAACGTAACCATCCTATAACAAATACCAAAGATCATCAGCGACATTCAGTGAACCAGCGAGTAAAATATGGCTCTTTAAAACCAAAGTTTTCACCTGTCCTGGATTTTTACTCCAAAAGATGCCAACTGCTTGTTGACCAATCACATGCCCCTGCATTTTCTGAATGGCTTCTTCGGCAGGGGGCCTGGGGGCAGAAGTAGTCAACAGATCTAGAAATACGCATACATGACAAACCAATAATCACAGGTGAATTCTGAGTTTTACTGGATGGTTTACCTGGCTTTGAATTGAACATAACCGTATCCCTTCATTGCAGGTATTTTGACATAAATAATCTCTCCCAAGTGTGAGAATGCTTTCTTCAGCTCTTCCTCTGTAACATTTGGGTCCAAATTCGCAATTGAAACCTATACACCAAAATCAATGCATGAGAACAAGCAGGAGAATTGCAAGAATGAAACTCAAGCTTTTCAGACAAAACTTACCGTTGTACAGGTGACGTCATTTTCAGGTGGAAGCACCTGTCCTGGTTGAGCGACGTATGATGGGACTGGTGCAGCAACTGCAGATGGGACTGGAACTGGGTAAACAGCTAGAGGAACTCCCAGTTAAGAAAATGATTTCTAAACAGTATATACAGCTGAGCTAAACAAAAGTAGATTAACATAAATCAAATCTGTTTTTTGTTCTCATACCTTTGGTGACATATTGTTGCTGCAAACCGATGTTTTTTTTAGGTGTTGTTGCGCTAATATGCATAGGCCTTGTTGAGCAATACAAACCACTCATTTCAGACATGGCTCGGTTCCTTTCACTTTCCTCTGCAGTACTAGGATCAGTAACAACCTTGGCACCTCTGACAGAAGAATAGTGAACACCGAATGTCTCTTGAAGGAGATGATCTGTAACATCTGGCGCTAAGTCTCCAACAAAGATAGAATGAGCCGGTCCAGCATCTACTTTTTGTCCTGAACCAGAAGAAGCCCCATTTGTCTCTGCTACAGCGTGAGGCACAGTAATGCTCAGCTTCTCTATCCACTGGTTGAGTTCATTACTCACATACTCTGGTCTAGTTGATCCATAGGAAATAAACTTGTTTACTGACTTTTCAACGCCCAAAATTCCAAAGACATCTTCGTCAAACACATCACTCAAGGATTTCATCTCTTCAATCTTCAGTTCCCAAAGATCACAACCTCTTGAGATGCAAAGTTTAACTAGTTTTTTAACTAGGTAAACAGATATCTCAACAGACATCCCCTGTAAAACAAAAACAAACAATTATAATATTTTATTGGATTTAGCAAAAAAAGGGAAAGATTTTCATTAATATGAAAAGAACATTACCTTCCACACAAGGTAATCCACTAGAGTACTAGAATCGAGCTGTCTATCTGTGAGACAGCTCTCAATTCTGACTTTGTTGAATGTGACATTCTCGGCAAACTTCAGAGAAGCATCGAGCATTGTTACAACTCTCATCGTGCTATCATACATGGCTTCTTTTTCTTCATGAAAATAGTGGTTTCGGGAAAGGGAAAGTCCCTTGCACAATGACAGGACATCGACGAGATTGGCTATGACTCCACCAGATTTCCTTCTAACAAGCTCGATTAGGTCTGAATTCTCCCAGTACTCTGATTCTTCTCCAAACCGTGATAGGTTAATGGATGTGTTGGAGTTTGCAAATAAAAACTCCAACAGAAAATCCCGAGCTGTGACTGCATCAATGCTGATTAAACACAATAAATCAGAAACTTGTAAAACAAATTGCAAGGATTAAATGTAACCAATACAAATAAGAAAACTAAGAATAAACCTATTCCTCATTGGTTCGTTAAAGCTAAGAAGCTTTGCAGTCGTGAACCTATCAATAGGTAGACTACTTCCGCCCAATGCACAAGCTCCTAGGGGGCATGAATTTAGTCTTTTTTTGCAGTCAGCATATCGATCCTTATCACGTTGGAGCTGCCATTAGAGCACAAATATCAGTGAAAACACATAAAATATATAGTAGGCAGTAACTGTAAGAACCTATGATGTTTTGAGGCATAGACTAGCAGTGCAGATAACAAAGGAAAGCATACTAATCAGGAGATGAAACCTATAAGCAAATTACGGATGGATAGATTCGTACCTGCTCGACATAACATAAAAGAACATGTTGAAGTAAAATAGGTTCAGCCAATTGGAGATAAACACAACCAGGAACAATCAAAACCACATTCGTCAACGCTAATTGAAGTAGTGACATCTGAAGGATATTGATCTTCTCAATGATTTCGTTGATAGCATCACGAACCCAAAGCCTGAAGTCGGTTGCAACCATATCGTTCCTGTTCTGTGCTAAGTGGAGTTTTTTGGCACATTCACCAATTTGAACACTAAGAGCAGATCCAATGTTCAGGTGCACATCTTCTCCATAGATACTCAATGAACGTTCCTCAATCTGTTTTCCAATAGCATCGAGTCCTCCCAAAATGCTAACTTTGTCCTTATCATCTATAAGACGCTGCAAGAAAATACCACCAAGATGTACCAACTTAGAAATATGTATTGCTCAAGAGAAACATATCAGTTGAAGAGAAAAGAAGCTTCGGATACCTGATTAAAAAGCATTGAAGCATGCGCTTTTCTGGTTTGAATGGCTTTTCTATAAAGATGGGTATCAAATGGATGTACTTTTCCCAAGTTCCCAGTGAACTTCGGGATGGTTCGATTTGGTTTTTCAATAGTAAAATAAGGGTTGTTTATCTCAATAAATCTGTTGATTGTAGATGGTGAGGCAGCAACCCTTATGAACCCATCGTCTCCTCTTTCTAAGCCCCAGGAATCTTGTAATTCATAAAACGGTGCACCATTTTCAACACCAAAACCTGACATGAGCATGACATGATTGCTGATTAGGTGGACTTCTAGTATTTCTTCTGCAGTTGGCAAATAAATCACCTAGGAAAAAAATCCATTATAAGTAATATGAAATGCAAACAAAAATTACAAATCAAATGCAAAACAATTTGGCATTTCCGTTCTTACATTTCCGTTAATGTTGGAAAGGGATGGGTAATTTGGCATGCTTACGGCCACTGGAGATAACTTTAAACAATCAATAAGCTTTTGGCAAAAGGCACCAAAGTTATAAGATGATGAATGGTGAACAGTCACCTTTTCTGCCCTAAATTTGGTTACCTCAACCTTAAAAACCAATTAAAAAAACAAAAATTAAAATTAGAAACAATGTGTGACACCAAATATAACTATAAATTCAGAGTTTTACCTCAAATGGTTCATTTGTGGTATAGGTTTCAAAAGTCAGTGGGCAGAGACTCTCATAGCATGCACCATCTCTACGAAAAGCAGGTATGAAGGATTCAAGATCTCTAAGTCCTCCATTTTTAAGTTTGTGGATTTTGTCGACCCCATTTAAGAGATACTGAATAGACAGTGAGACTTTAGTGTTGAGCAACCCCTGAATGCGACATAAGCCGGTAAACTGTCTTATGTAGCCTATACACCAGCAAATCTCACTCTGTTGATCCAGTACTTTATCGAGTACAAGAGGGGATTGACGCGTCCAACTGTTGTACTGATCCATCTGCAAAAATGCAACCAATTTCAAACTGAATATCACATTTTAAAAAGAAATCAGATTATCGATAACCCAAGATAATGAGGCACAAGGAGAGAAAAAGGGAAACCAATCTAAGAATCAGAGAAGATCAACATACCAAGGAAAACTCACAGACAAACGGCGGCGAAGAACAAAGAGAAAATCCCTTTCTCAACGAGCAATTTGTAGGATTTAACATAAAACGACATCGTTTTTGTCAATTTGGGGTTAGACCTCTCTCTCCTCTTGCTTTGAGACGACGTCGTTCGTGGGTACCTAACATAAAACTATATTAGATCATCAAGACAACTAAACAGATATCTTTCGGTGACAACCAAACTGTAAACATTAGATTGACAAACCATTGTGTGTGATTCATATTATTCATGAATTAAATGGAAAGCCTTTTAACAAAATACTTAGAAAATTTGAATCAATAAACCGGAGAAGCATAGTTAAATGGATTAGTTAGAAGGATTAAATGGATAAATAAACATTTTGTGACTGATTTGAAAATTAGAATCAGAATCAGATGAATGATAAGCCATACTTAATATAAACAAATAGATCAATATGTTAACTGTAACAAATAACTTATTGATTACTTACTTGATTTCTTGCGAAATGAAGGAGGAGGCCGTAATTTTGAGACGATTGGTCACCACCGGTGGAGATTGGCCCCGGTTATCCATCGGAGATTGAAACTGAAGGGAAAATTGCTACGGATGAAGCAAGAAAAAAAAAGAGAATCGAAGATAAGATGTAGAACAAGAGGAGGAGGATTTTGCTTATAAAGAAGAGGGTGGGGTAAGAAGATAGGCCACCAACTTTGCTAATTTTATATTCCCCGGATTTCACGCGCCTGTCAAAATCTTTCCGTAACCGTCTCAATTTTATTGTATTAATTATGATTAAAGATTAGGTTAGTCTTAATTTTATACTAGTATTTATGATTAAAGATATGGTCAATAATAAAGACGTTCAATGTATATTACTATATTCCCCGGATTTTACGCGCATGTCAAAATCTTTCCGTAACGTCTCAATTTTATTGTATTAATTATGATTAAAGATTAGGTTAGTCTTAGTTTTATACTAGTATTTATGATTAAAGATATGGTCAATAATAAAGAGGTTCAATGTATATTACTATATTCCCCGGATTTCACTCGCCTGAAAATCTTTCAGAAACGGTCTCAATTTTATTGTATTAGTTATGATTAGAGATTAAGTCTCAATTTTATAGTAATTATGATTAAAGATTAGGTCAATGATAACTTTGCTAACAAAGAGGAGATAAATGGTAAATTCACCAGATTTTACGGCCTTACCAGAACGTCCGTAGTTATATTTATTAAAGATTAGTACCGCAGCTTTGTTGATAAAAAATGTTAGTTTAAGTTCTCCGGATTTCCCGCACAAAACTAGTCAAACTTTGTTAATAAGAAAGTTAGTGTAAAGATTATTCTTTTATTATTCAAAAAAATATTATCTTCTACATAAGAAAAAAATCTAATCTTCTTACATAAATGTTTTCAGCTGTCATGTGAGTGGTGCGTGTGAGTCGCGTTGTCGACTGACAAACGCAAGTGGGAGTGTGAGACGCCACGTGATGGGATCACAGGTTGCACTACTTTACAAATCAATGCTTCGGTTGTCATGGAATCAATTTCTTAAAAGAATAAATATACGTTTTCGACCGAATAAATTCCTTTTTTTTTTTCCTCTGCAAGTATTCCTTTGTTGAAAACGAAGAAACAAGGCCAAACAAAATTTACGAGAATTTTTCCTTTAATTTATTTTTATAACGTGTGGCGCGGGCATGACAAATTTATAATTTACTATATATTAAAAGTCAAGTTTTATTTAAAATAAATCTTTAATGTTGTTATATTTATATCATATGCCATTAAAAAAATTTTGTAAATATTTATTTACTTAAATAATTTAAAAGTTTAAAAGGTAAATTACACACATATACAATCTATTACATATATTTACAACAACAACAAAAATCTCATTTATTTTTTTTTAATTCTCGTTTTCAATTTATGATTAATAGATTTTATTGATTATTTTTATTAAATGAATCTAAGTTATATATATTTTTGTTGGCCCTTTCTTAGTAACTATATGCATTTTTTTAATCATTGATTCACTCGGTATTTATAAAAAAACTTGGAATATATGCATCATCCAAACTCTTTTCCAGGTAAAAAAATATATCATTAAATCAATCATATAAGTATAGTTTTAAAACTTATATTTTATAATGAAAATTTTACTCCGAGCACAGTATCAAAATGAATACAAGTTGTAATAATTTTCTATTTCTATTTACTTACGCAAAGGTCTGATTTATCTGATAAAATAGCTAACTTGCTATTGTGAGAAAAAAAAGAAAAAAAAAACAGTAAATAAAATGGTTTGGGTACTAAATTAATACTATCGTTGGATGACAAATCTCCAGCAAATAAGAAAAAAAAAACATCAGAAAAACAAAATTAATACCAATATAATAATGTTTTTTTAAGATTTTCCGACATTTAGATCAGTAAACAAAACTACGAAACCTGGTAAAAAAACATTAAAAAAAAACAAAAATTGGAAAAGAAAAAATCGATTTTGTGAAGTTGGATAAAGAGAAGAAGCAATGGTGTATTATTTGGTTTCAGTGAACTATCTTTCGATTTGAGGTAAGGAAAATAGTGTTCTTAACAGAAAATAAGTGTGTTAGAGACAATCGAGTCAGCTCAAATGAAAGGTCTTTTGGTATATGATAAGACAGAGTCAAACAAATGAAAATCCAAGTAAGTCAAGCACGCATAGGAGTCAAGAGAGCTTCACAGGGAAGCTTTCACCCTTCCCCATAGTAATCCAAGTATGTTAGACTTATAACTATCATAGATCCTGATCACATATCGAAAAGTTAGTTAGAGAAAATCCATTTTTTTAATTAACCGTTTGGTCATTTAGCCGCAAGTTTTCCTTGCACCTATGTAGTCTTGTTCATCGAGTCACCCATAGATTAATGTACTTCATACCCAACAAAAATAAAAAATAATGTACGTTCTCCGTTTTAATATTATCACTGAACATATCCAACTATTGGTTGTGTTTTTTGTGTGGACAATGGCTCTAAACCAAAACTGGATATTTGTGATCGGTCTAAATCTCACCCGAGATTTATTTGGAGGACTAGAATCTTACGGAACTTATACGGATGTTATATAAGTTATAACTGTGATTACACTGAGATAGAAAAAATGAATAATTTGGTCTTTGTTCCAAGATGATGTAACCTACGAAACGTCTAAAAGTCACTGAAAGTAATATCACTTATTGGATGCACATAACATAATGTACTTTTTCATATACTTTAAGAAATTAACACTTATACATCTTTAGATTAATTATAATTAGGATTTTTCACATACAAAAATGAGAAAAGGCACCAACCATGTTAACACTAGCTACCGTTTCAAATAGTGACAACATTACAAATGATGCGTAATGGCATAATGATATAAAAAAAAAACAAATGTAAAATAAGTAAAATAAGTAAAACAGGCGAAAAGAACTGATCAAAACGTTTACAAAAAAAAAAACCTGATCAAAACAAAAGTTAAATGATGAATTAATAGTAATACAATAACTAACAGAGTTAAACTGTTCAACCATTTAAAGTGATTTATTTATATATATATATATATATATATATATAT